>JAHWFP010130611.1:0-10031 GCA_023313725.1 Lithobius niger
TTTCCATAACTTCCCACCTAATTTGTTCAAACAACTACAATTGACACATCCTTCTTGCAATTTCATGACTTCATAATGTAATGTTGATTTGGGGTCTCAAAGCTTTGCGGGTGGGAAAATGGCGTAGGGCGGGGCGAGGTGGGGACAAGTGGGGGAGTGGCGAACTTCTTTTGTCCTTTGAAAGGTCTCGCCAAATCTTAAAATTACGTATACTAGTACACATCAAAACAAGACAAAAGGCCATTAGTCCGAAAGGGCTGCCTTTTCAAGTTACATAAAAGTCTCCAGTAAGCCTTTCTGTGCACCTTTCCTGCAGAGCAGATGTTGTGGCTTGTAATGACAACGAAAACAGTACTACATGGCAACTTAGCAACACCATTCTGAATAAAATAAGCTGACAAAAAAAAACCCTATAATAGCGTATAAACTTGGGCGAAAAAACACCTATAAAAACCTCTGTTTTTAATTTTACAACCTATTTTTTTTACATAGGCGAGGCCTGAGAAGGCATTGTGGAGTAAATGAAAACAACATTAGTTTGAATCCCGGGTTCCAAGCAGATCGCAAAACAGAATGACGTTGCTTCATTTCTGCTATGAGACTTTGGTTTATAACGTTAGAAGATTAGTACAGCAGTTTGTGCACTGGCTATCTTCTTTTGCCGTAATAATGGCGGACCTCGCGCTACTTCGTTCGCATCAATAAGCTCGTATGTCTTGGTATGCGGTGTGGTGTTCCTGGAAGAAGCACATTGTCTCTCATCGCTACCACCACTACACGATGGCGCGACTGTGTGCTAGCGTTTTTTCTCCTACTATGTTGCAGTCCATAGTTTGAACGAAAATAATGCAGGGCAGGGCTTCAGAGTTTTGCATGTAGTTTTTTTTTGTCTATTCACAGTGCTGTAATAATGAATAATTTAATCGAGGAAACGGAATGTGATGATCAGCTGGTTGATGACTTGCGTCAGAGTAGTGAAACTTTAGCCCCTTCGACGGTAAACCCCCGGGAGATCGTGAAGTATCCGTGTAAAGACGGTATTAAAGCACGTCCTCGAACTCGTGGTGGTGAAAAATCGTTCAAGTGTGACGAGTGTGGGGCTGGGTTCGATCGAAGATATAGCTTAAACGTCCACAAAAGAATCCATTCTGGAGAAAAACCTTACAAGTGTGATACGTGTGGGGCTATATTTGCTTTTAAGGATAGCTTAAAAAAGCACGTTAGAATTCATTCTGGAGAGAAACCGTACAAGTGCGACGTGTGTGGTGCCACATTTTCTCAAGCCGGTAACTTGAAAACACATACTGTAATTCATTCCGGCGTAAAGCCGTACAAGTGCGAAAGATGTGATGCCAGATTTTTTCAAAAGCAGCATTTTATACAACATTCTCGAATTCATTCCGGAGAAAGGCCGTACGAGTGCGAAGTGTGTGGGGCTAAATTTGTGGACACGAGTGATTTGAAAAAACACATGCGAATTCATTCCGGAGAAAAGCCATTCAAGTGCGAGGAATGTGGGGCTTGCTTCTCGCGCGGGTTTCGGTTGAAAGAACATGCTCGAACTCATTCTGGAGAAAAACCGTTCAAATGCGACGTGTGCGGCAAGGAGTTCTCTATCAAAGGAGGCCTAAGCGCCCATGTTCGAACTCATTCCGTTGGGAAACCGTGCAAATGTGAATTGTGTGGGGCGGAATTTTCGATGAAAGAATACTTGCGAAAACATGCGCGAATTCATATTGGGATTAAACCATACAAGTGTCAAGTGTGTGGGGTACAATTCGCCCAAACAGGACACTTGAAAAAACATGCACAAACTCATATTGAAAAAGCAACTCTACAAGGATGAAGTATGTATGGCTACATTCTCTAAAAACGAATCCTTGAAGAAACACACTAATTCATCCTGAACATTACGTATGAAGGAAATCTTACAGAGCATACAGTGTGGGGCTTGAGGGAAGTTAAAACGGGTGTTGGGTTGGCCAGGTTGGCTACTCTGTGATCGCCGAGGGCCCCGAGCCATGGTGCAAGACCTTTTGATATTGATTGCTGTTGGCTTCCCCTTTTTACCGAGGTACGCAATGCTCCATAAGACACAAATAGCCAAAACAAATCATGGAAAGATCACACCCTAGATCCTCTCTCTCCTATCCCACCATTCCTTTAACAACTTGGCTGTGTCTCAGGTCCCGGTGACGGGATCCAGTTTATAAAGACTCAGGTCCCGGTGAATTCGTTGAAAACTAGGCCTTCAGCGTGTTAAAGTGAACCTAACCAACGTAACCTAACCTAACCTAGCCTAAACTAGCTAATCCTAACCAAAACTAATAAAGGTTTGCCTAAAAACTACGATTTTTTGTTTGCCGGGATTCACACACGCAGAACTCTGCTCCCGGCAACACATCCAAATAGGCTTGAAACAGTTACAGCCCAACCGGGACTAGAGACACTGCGTAACAAAAAACTTCATTATCTTTCCCGTTAGCCGGTATTCCGTCAGCTGAGGCCAACCCTTGCATTCATATCACTCTATCCTCTTCACTCATCTGCTTCCATCATAACTCATTTCTTAGATCTGTAGGTCTGCCGATGCCCCACACTCCACAAGAACATGTGTTAGTATTTCGACAAAGAATTTGATCATTCTACGTTGAGTGATAGAAACATAAATGTAAAGAAATGTAGTGACGCTCAAACTCAAAGTGTCAATACTCCTCAGTATCGCGAATTTTCGATAGACATTATTCAAAAAAATGTTTTTTTTTCAATCCTGTCTTTGACTTTGGCAGCAAGAAACGTTTGAACTACAGTCTACATAATTGTACGCACTTCCACTAGAACAATCGTACTAAATCTAGAACAATCAGGTTCCAGATTGAATACAATCCTTCCTAGTGAATCTGCAGTCTGCATAATTGTATGCACTTCCAGTAGAAAGATCCAGATTAAATACAAGCCTTCTAGTGTAAGTGCATAGTTCGGGAGCACTTGAGACGCTAGAATAGGAAGCAAAATTATGTGAGGATGACACTTGTGGCATTTGTGGAGAGGGGGCCAGAAACACTAACACAAATACAGTGTAGTTAGGAGAGTAAGGTTAAAGTAGTTAGGAGAGTATGGTTGCTGCGCTAACCGAACTTGTTTCAAATCTCATTGTGGTAAAGGCTGAAATTGCAGAAAGCTTAAGTGATACTGCCCAGGAGCTAAAATCATTACATGATGGAAATTGTGAAGGGGTCATTATCTCACAACGTAACTGTCCGGAGCGGCACGATACAAGGATCAGTTTTAGGTCCACTCTTGTTTCTTCTTTTTGATGATTTTGGATTAACCATTGACACCTTCCTTAATAAGTTTGCTGACGACACAAAATTGAGGCAAATTCTGGAACATACAATAGTTGCTCCCTTTGCAGTCCTCTCTAGACTCATTTGACTCGTGGTGTTCATCCTGGAAATTATCCATGCATCCCGAAAAAACCTTCGTTGTGCACTTTGGCAGATTAAATCCCTCCACACAGTACTGCTGGGGCTCGACCCCCATTAAAAGCAGCCCTTCAGTTATCAGACTTGGGAGTTGTTGTTGGCTCCAAACTAAGCTTTTCATACCCTGTTGTAGCTACTATTCGTAAGGCCAGTTTCGTCTCTTTTGTCATTAATCGTGCTATTTCCTCTTGAAAACCAGCTATCTATCTCTATCTTGTAATGCGTGATCTGGAATATGCATAGGATCTATGGATGCTTACCTTAAGAGCACACTTGAGCCGAATTGTAGGCTTAATAAATACCCCCTACAGTATGTGACTGCGGTTTTTAGGCAATCCATCCCTGTGGTGGCGACTGATGTGCGGTATCGTCATGGTTACTTACAAAATTCTCAAACTTACTATGGTGGCCCCTACTTAAGATCTAAACTAAAATTAGCTACCTAAGTATCTACCCGTGGCCACACATTTAAATTGGAGCATTGCTACCATGTCCATGAATGGGCCCTGCATACGTTTTTCTCACGTACAGTTACTGTATGGAATAACTTGCCCTCGGAAGTAGTACCGGCATCCAATACAAACATATTCAAGAGTAGGCTCGTCAAACATATTTCTAGTAACACTGACTTAACTTACTATTATGACGAATGACTTTCTACCCCTTGTGATGTTTTCATATTCGCTAGACATCTACGATTGTCTGTAGGTGGATTTTCAATATGGACTTGTTAGACTACATGGTCCAATAACTGACTGACATGTATATGATTAAGTATTTGTATGTGTATTTTATAAATTTATTTTGTAGTTTCTCATCCTACTGCTTTTCCCACTATGTAATGCTCGGTGGGAACAGTGTAGTGGTAACAAAGTTAAAACCAGACCAGTTTGTTGGGGAAACTTACTTGTTTATCACTACCACAAAACATAGCGCAGCTCGTGCCGCAACTACACTCCATGAGAGAATGCCACGGTGCATGCCCGCCCGAGCGGTAACAATCACAGTAATAGTAGCAACTGCTGACAACACCTAGCGACGCGCGAAGAATTATAACAAACCCTGCAAGACAATCGTAGCCCTGCCACAAGAGTTGCTCCCTGAAGATATCGGCACCCCAGACAAGCAACGTAAACAATGCAAGCACATTCATGCCAAACACTGTGATGCGCAACCACTACTAAAAAAAAGGTAATTTAACTACAATTCCTAACTACAAGTAAAACAAACAAAAAATAGTTGCAATTACGTACCATATTTCTCCGAATATATAAGACTCGAACATTAGACAAGTAGCATTTTTTGGGCTTATTCAAAAGAAATAAATGGCTTCGATTATACGACGGGTGACTTTAGCAAAGCTTTCATAAAGGGCAATTACACCCATTTTGACATGCATGATTTACTTTTGGATCGCTTACACACTAACTAAACACAAGAATTGCGGTAAGAATACGTTACGTACGTCCGATACAACAATTTAATTGCTGCATCACCAAAACACGGTACGGAGACCGCCATTGTTTTGCTGGAGCATGCAGAAATTAATTCCGACAGACGGTGCTTATCAATTTTGACTCGGAGCTGATTGAGATAGCTGTGTCGGCTGTGAGTAACTAGCGTCCGATGGCCTTAGCTGGCCACTAATGTCGGCCAGCTAAGGCCGTCAAACACTTCAGCTACTCACAGCCAACAAATTTATCTCGATCGGCTGTGAGTCGAAATTGATACACACCATCTGTCGGCATTAATTTCTGTGTGTTCCAGCAAAACAGTGACCAGTGTTCTCCGTATCGTGTTTTGGTGATATAGTAATTAAATTGTTGTATCAGACGTACGTAACGTATTCCTACCGCAATTCTTGTGTTTAGTTATCGATATAACTCTGAAGTTCAGATATATGTATGTGAAGTTCACAGTTCCATGTGTGAATTATAAAATACGAATGAAGTGAGCCTCCAGAGTCACCTTACACTGCTACTCTTTTGGCAATGTGCTGGTTAGTACAGAACTGTATCAAAGACACTTCAAGATCTGCTCTGAATTTCAATAATGAAGGAGATGGCCGATTATGCAGAATTTGATGAATTTCATAATTTCACCTTTCCCAATTAAAATAAATAAAAACGCTCTGTAATTTATTATTTTGAAAATAATAAATTAAAGTGCATTTTAGTTTAATTTTTTTACAAAATAATATTTTCTACAAAAATACCAGTTGGCCTAGGAAAATGCCAAAAAAAAAGTAGTTGACTACAAAGTTATCAACTATAATTTCGGTAGTAGTTATAACTACCGCCTAACTACTTTGAAAGTAGTAGTTGTAACTATGTGTAATTTAAGTAGCACTATCACCGTTGAAAGTCTGCAGAGAATGGTAATATCTAGCTCTGTCTAGTACTATTAGCACTTGCATGCACCAAGCGAAGGAAAGCACAACGAATCGAACAATCCACGGCCTTAATTATTGAGTGCAGGGCCATAGCGAATGGGGGGCAAGGGGGGGGAGGAGCTTGCCCCCCTCCCCCCAATTTTCTCAAGTCGGCAGAAGTCTGAAAAATCAAAGCTGCCTTCGGCTCAGCGAAGTTATAATACCGGCAGTTAACTATTTCCGACTTTATGCGTGCATTTTTTCAAAATAAGAGTAAATATTTATCTTTATTTGATCCAGAATTTATAAATTCTTGTTTACATACATATTGTAGTTTTGTTAAGTTGGATTAGCGGTTGGGTACCATAACATAAGGGATTATGATGGATTATAGGACGGATGTTTTTTACCAGTATAATGGACGAGTTCATTTGTTATTAACAGGTTTAACAGTCGGCACCAGACCATTGCCTACTGATTGATTAACAGGTTAACCTTTTGCCCCAGACTATTGCCGAACGATGAGAAGCTCGTCTGCAGCATGCCAACAAAGTTAATATCCCAGCCTGCTTCACCAGTATTCCAATTCCAATTTTGACCGAAATTTTAAAGTTTTGTAGGCTACAGGGGTGGTGCCACAGGAGGGCAGGGGTGGGGCGGCAAATTGGCCCTCAAATAGTATAAAATGCTTCAGCTTCTGCCCCGGACCCCCCTGCGGGAGCTTTCAGCACTTCCCCAGGCCCCCTAGCTGGTTTCACCGGGGCCCTTCCACAGCGAGATACATTTTAACAAACGAAGGAGGGGTCCCGAACAATTTTTTTGCAAGGGGGCCCAAACATGTGTAGTTCCGCCACTGCTTTCTTCCCGAGAACTATAGTGGGCTGGAACTGCCATTCTCCTTGCATAAGTAGAAGCGTTTACGTTTGCTGCAAACCTACCTGCTGCCATAATCGTAACATTATGTAGCCAAAGCTAACTGGGATTGAAGCTGCGTTCCAGAACAAGGAACGCACACCAGTCTAGATCCGCCACTGGTTGCAACTGCAGTGTTACAGTTTTTTTTTGTGTGTGGTAGTTTACAGTTGACTCCTTTTTTTTAATAAAATGGGGGTAAAAGATAAGGTAGTTAAAAAGTACTATAAAAATACCAGTTTAATAACCAAAACACTAACAGTAAAACTGTTTTGAGGAGGCCCGAACAAAAACGATCTAGTTCAACCTGCATCTACTCCATGTGCATGCTGAATGAGGATGGCGTAGTCACACACGGAAATCTAACTCACGTCTCACATGAACTGTAGAGGGAGCGGGTCAAGGTCAAGGCCAACCACTGCTACTCTATTGGCAACGTGCTGGTTGGTGCAGAGCTGTATCAAAGACAGCTTAAGATCTGCTCTGAATTTCAGTGATGAATGAGACTAACGGTTATGCAGAATTTGAAGAACGAGGAATGCAGCTACTATCTCAGTTGCTTTGTATGATGATACTATGGACTTTCCTTTTGAAACAGTGCAGGCCAAAGCCGCAATGCCCTCCCCTCCAACACAACAACCACAGCAACTCCAACCCACTCCCCACCACTGCCCTTAATCGTTACCCCTTCTATATTACCTCCCCAAGAGCACCCTCTTGCCCCACCCCACTTCTCTCCCCTCAACCCTCCACCCAACGAACCATCTTAAAGCCTTCTCCCATTCCAATTCCTCTCATCCCCTGAGGCCTTCTAAACCCCAGCACCCAATCAACGCATGCTCCAATGTCTCATCCACATCCCCACAGGTCGTATCCACATCTATCCCACCAGCCCTCCATCCCAAATCCCTGGTAGCCAAAGAGCCCCCCCTCCTCCTAAAGAATAGGACACTCCACCAATCTCCCAGATAAAATTTCTCCCACCCCATCCTCATTTTCTCCTCGCATTATCTCGACGTCGTTGACTTCCTTCCCATATCCCTAGCCCATCTCTCCACTTCCACATCTTTAATCTCCTCCCTCCATCCGTTTACCCTCCATTCCCCCCTCGCACCTGAACAAACTTCCCAACCAACAACCACTTCGTGCTACACCATCCAATCGCATACTCACACACAGTTTGCACAAGCAAACCCTCCTCCACCTTCCTAACCCCCTATCGAACCCAGTCTTCTCACTGCCTCCCTTGAATCGAAACAAAACTAGCCCATTCCCCCGGCACCACGTACCACATACCTCTCCAGTCATAAACCGATTAGCTCCCAATTTCCATCTCCCAAAATCCCTTTGAAAGCACTCCATCTGCCTGTAACACTACCAACACACCACCCTGCAAACATCACTCCCAGCACATCCATCCCCTTCCAGAGCACCCGTGCAATCTCAAACCCGGTGTATCCCCACAGAGCAACTTTCTTAATCATACCCTTTACCCTTCCCGCTTTACACCTGACCTTCTTTTCCACCACCTCCACATAATTCGGCTTCATGCACAACATCATGTCCAGACACTCATAGTCCTTCACCCTCCACACCAGCACCTCCCTCAACTTCAAGCCCTCCCCATTCACCCTACTAATCTTCCATCTTCCAAAAACCATGCGTCCTGATTTCTCACTGCTAAACTCCATCCTCCTCTTTACCCCTCCTTACACACTTCCAACAGCTGCTCAAGCCCCTTTTTCTTGTCTTCCAGCACCCCAATATCATCTGCAATTGTCAACACCATTGTGTGGACTCCCTCCTCCCTCCTCCATCGAAAATGCCTACCTGACTCAGTCAGCTTCTTATCCAACCCTCTAAAAACAGAACCAACAATGTGGACAGCAGGCACCCCTTCCCACGAGGCCACATACTTTTTCCCCTCATAAATCCTCTGGAGGTGGCTAATAAACCGCCCCCTCCACTCCCAAAATCCGAAGCTCCCTCCATCATACGCCTTGGCAATACGCAAAAATGTCACTCACATGCTCCTCCCTTCATTCCTTGCAACCTCAATTGCCTACGTCACCCCAAAAACGTCCTTGAGTCTCATCTCCTTTCTAACTCCATTCTGTACCTAACAAGCTCCCCCTCCCCTTAAGGTTCGTGCACAACCTACTCGTGAGTATTCGCATGTATAAAGTACACTCCAGCCTGCACTAGCAATATCTACCGGTCTTCTTCTATCTTTACCTTTCCTATTATACACGAAGTGTATCCTCACCTTCTTCCAGCTCTCTGGAACCACTCACCCTTGCAGGATCGCAGTCATTTCCCTAATCAGCCTCCTCCTATCCTTGACTCTCAATCCCTTCACAAGCACGTCAGCCTATGGTCTTCCCCAGCAGCTTTTCCATCGCTTAAAAAAGCCAAAGCTTCCTCAAATTTTTCTCCGTAATACCATCAAGCACATTTCCCGCTACCCCTTCCTTCTCCTGCATCCCCATCCACTCCACCTCAACCTCACAATGCTCCCTCAAAGCTGCAGTCAGCTTATTCTGAACAATGCCCCATGTTCACCTTCCCCATCCACTTCCCTCCCATCCCCAACCCAAATATTCTCCTTCACAAACCTCCAAAACTTCTTCCCTGCTTCCCTCCCTGCCTTCACCACTTCCCTAGCCAGTTTCAAGTTAAACTCCACGATTTTCTCGCCACCACTTCTCCTGTCAACTTCTTATGAGTCGAATATTCCTTCCAACACATCCTACTTTCCCTATCAAACGTTCCCAAGTCTCTTCCTCCACGCCCTACAGGCTACCTTCCGGATCTGGATAGCCCCCTTCACTTCTGCGTCCCATAATCCCTTTCCCCTACCCACTCCTGTCCCCATCCCCCTTCCCGAGATATTTCTCCGTTAAGCATCTCTGCATCCCAAAAATCATACCCCTCCATCCACCCACCTCCTGCTCAACCTCAGCACCAAAAATATCAAGCAAATTCAGATCCCTGACCACCCATCTCCTCCCACATTCCCCCCGTTGTGCTGTATAACAACTCCCCCTACCCTTTAACCACCACACAGCCCAAACCAACCAATGACCAGAGTACACTTCCCACCATCCTCTGCATCCACCCCCACCCTCCTCATCCTACAACACGAAGTTCACCGCCAACTTGAGAACCGCTCTACTATACATACACTCCATTATCAGCACTCTCCAGATTGGCGTTCTCCAACCTGCACGCCCCCACAAAATTCCTAACCGCCTTCCCATTCC
>JAHWFP010130611.1:10131-63989 GCA_023313725.1 Lithobius niger
CCCCCCCCCCCCCCCCCATCAGCCAGTTGAACTTTGAAATCACCCAAAACAAGGATGTGAAACCCTCCCCTCCTAAGCCCATCTATCTCAATATCTCAATTCCCATCTGCTCCAAAATTTCTCCATTCCATTGCTCACTACTCCCTACCACTTCAAGGTGCACCGCGCTCACATCTTCCTTCCTCCCTCCAACAACTCCCGTAAACCACAAATGCTTGCTACCCTCCCCATTTCTTCCTCTTGCCCCTTTCCGAAAGAAAGCCCCAATCCCTCCTCACCCGATTCAGCCCTACCCACTCCACCCAGGAGGCTCCTCATCATCCTTAAAGGTGGGTCTTTGCCACACCCACCAAGTCAAACTTCCCATCTTCCACCCCTTTCCTAAATTCCTCCCATTTTCCCCAGGACTTTACTCCACAGATGCAGGGCCTTCGAAAACCGCAAGCCAAACTCAACCAAACTCATCCAGTCTGGAGGCAGAGCGACGTTTGTTCATGGGCATTCTGTGTGTTAACGGTTCCATACTGTCTCCAGATGGATGCGTTTGGTTGAGTTTGGATTGGTAGTTATCGAAGACGCCCATAGTGATAAAACCAGCCCTCCAGGCCTCTCCGCCCTTCACAGCACACCTTCCCCTTTTCCTAAAACGTGTGCAGCCTACATGTACACTCTTATACAGAACTTTCCTAAAGCACCGAACAGAGCGAACAGAACGCACCACTGTTAGAGACAGTTTGGCTCTAAACTTGACGTCGCAAGCGCGCAGTGATGTTGCGTCAGCCGTTCAGTACCTTCCGAAACTACAACACAGCTTAACAAGCTCAGCAGAGTATTCGAAACGTCATACCTTCACCGCGACCAGACCTGGCCAATGGATTTGACCAGGATTGGCTAATAGATGTGTCCAGGCTAGAGCAATGCCAAATTGCGAAACATCTCAGGGAGGTGGTTTGCTGGGGTGGAGGTTTGAGCATGCGCGAGGAAACAGTTTTGACGAAACAGATTCATCGCATCAACACGGATATTAGCAGCGAATGAGCCAAACTGTCACCAACAGTGGTGCGTTTGGTTCGCTTGGTCGTTTATGAAGGTACCGATAGTTGTGTGTGCGTTTGGGTGTGGCGTGTCGAGAAGTGTTCTTGAGGTGGGTGGGGCCGATGCCCTTGTTCACATCAATATTGTCATCCGGGAGTATGTTTAGTTCAACCCAATCAATCATTAGAACCATTTCTTTTGCAGTGACTAGTGACCTGAAAACGGAGTCCAGACATTGGAGCTGCTTTGGGGCCATATCTCAGCTACTTGAATCTAGGATTATGAGGTGTTGGGCTTGAATGATGACTAAATTGCGTGCTGAGAAGGAATTAACAGATCAGATAGCTCTTCAGAATAGTGAAACCGAAACAATGGACCGACGAAACGAAACCAATGCGAAGGAAAAACATCCCGAGAGCGCTCAGTATTCGTGTAATGCCGGTACAAAAGGACGCCCTCGAATTCATGCTGAGAAAAAACCGTTCAAATGTACAGAATGTGGTGCTGGATTCACTAAACATCATAAATTGGAAATCCACAATCGAATTCACTCTGGAGAGAAACCCTACAGGTGCGAACAGTGTGACGCCGAATTTAATCAGAAGCCGCACTTAAAAACACATTCTCGGACCCATTCTGGTGAAAAACCGTACAAGTGCGAACAGTGTGGGGCTAAATTTGCCAAAAGAAGTACATTATTTATTGATAAATATATGTTCCTGTGCATAACTAATGATGCCCACTTAATGTACCAAGTCGTACAATTAAAAGCAATTTGATTTGATTTGATTTGATTAAATGAACATGGACGAATTCATTCTGGAGAAAAGCCATACGAATGTGCAGAGTGTGGGGCCAAATTTTCTCTTAGACGTACCTTGCAAAAACACTTTCGCAGTCATTCTGGTGAAAAACCCTACATCTGCAAAGAATGTGGGGGTGCATTTACTGAAAGCGGCTCATTAAAACGACACACTCGAATTCATACTGGGGAGAAATCATACATATGTTAAGGTGTGTGGTGCCAAATTTGCTCCTCACGTATTAGAAAAACATTCATTCATTCATTCTGAGGTAAAGCCGGCCAAGCGAGAAGAATGTATTGTAGAATTAACTAAAAAGGGGCACTTTAGAACAAATTCTTGAATACATTCTGGAGAAATACTGCAAGAGTGCCACGTGCTAATTCCCAACGGCTGCGTTTGGCTTCGTAAGCCCCGTGTCCTGAAAAAGTCCTAGTTTCAGTTTGAAGACGCTGACACCTTGAACTAACTACTCTCTCTTCGAGATGGACAAGTCACGTACGGCTGTCTGTAAGCTCGGTAGTGTTCCACCCTTATGCAACTGCGATCACAGCGCCACCTCGAAATCCGTTGGTGGCGTGTCACCTTAGACCACCTCACTCATGCCATGCAAGTGACGAGAATTAAACGGGAAACCCGGGGAAAGCCTGATGATGATGATGATGGTGCTAGTGGCTCTCCCTTTTGAAACAGGGTGCGGACCACCCTCCGTCACCTAATAGCGGCTGCATAGCCCGTCGTCACCTCCAGACAAAGATGAGGATGATCATGAGTCGACGGCGAGAGGGGCAATTTAGCCTTCCGAAGTAGTTTTGATCTACCATGACGCAATGGCGCGCTGCCAGTCTCCTAAGACGGGCTGTGTATGGCGGCTGTGGTGCTGACTTGTCCATCTCGAAGAGAGTAGTCAGTCCAAGCTAACACGTCCCTATGATGCTATAAATCCTCCATTCTGTCCAGGTCCTCAATTGCAGCCATTCTCTAATTGTAGCTGGGAGTTTTCCCGATCATGAATTAATAGTAGCCGGTCTCCAATTGTAACTGGGTCTGTATTTGTAGTCTGGTCTAAATGGCTTGATTATGAAAAAAAGGACTATTTATTAATGTTTAGGTTTATGAAAAGAGTAATAGCAAGAGCTTTCATATGTGAATGAAGTTCTTTGTTGTTCTTCTTCTTTGTCGCAGGCAGTGGTCCCACGAAGTCCACTCCTAGCATACAAAGTCTATGTGACGGGATGACTGGGCACATGTTCCACACCTACTTCGTTTGTGCGCCTTTCACCATCATTCTGAAATTGCAAGCAGGAGCGCACATATAGTTACGTGCCCGTAATCATTCCTTGCTAGTGCACCACTACCCTCAGTCTGCTGAGAGCCTTCTGGAGCCCCAAGTCACCTTTCTGGGTGTGATCATGATTCGCACGCAGGAAGGAATGATGAAGTGTGGCTGGTACGTCCACTTGTAGCATCTCCATCGCTCTGCCCAGCCCATGTCAGGCGCTGCAGAATCAATGCAGTGAATGAGTTTGTCTACTATCTTTTTTTTTTCTTCTGGCACATTTACTAATCCAATTCCTTTTACATTAACTGTAATGTATAAAGTACTCATAACTTTCCAAAGTAATGTGGAGGAAAATTACTTTCTCTCATAAACCTTGCTGGTGAGATACAACGTGCAATGTTTACATCTATAGCCTGTGCTATTGGCAGTCTCCGCGATCAATTGGCAGTACAGTGACGTAACGAGCAACATCATGGTATGAGGCGCGTTAATGAACAACATTTTTTCAACCTTTATTAAGACAAACGAATGCAAAACACTGAAAGATTGAGAAGACAAAATCCAGAAAAAAAAAAAAAACGTAAACCATACCAGCAAAGAAAAAAAAAATATGTATATAGTAATTGGTTCATTTACGGGGCAAGGCTCAGAATAAAAATTGGACTAAAAGTGCAGTATCACCATCATACAAATCAGAACCAGCATTAAAGGAAGAAGACAGCAGATCACGATCTCCGGTGTACTCATCAAGGAATGCCATAACAGGAATGGTGTTAAGAATCGAGGTGGCATTCTCTAATTGAACTGTAACAATAATCCGTTGTATCAAATAGCTCATAGGTCAATAGCTCATGTCTCTCCCCGCTAGCATTGGCTATACTGCGGCCAATAGCATGAAGCAGAGAGAGACCCTGGCACCCAATAGAACCAAGAGTCTCGATGGCAACAGGTCAGATCACGTAGCGGTTCCTCAAGAACTAGTACTGGGCCGCTTTCTTACTTCAACAGCAGAAGCGGCACTCAAAGGCTCAGCAGCTGTTGCATTTGAGTAGGAAGGGGCCAAGCAATCTGTATAGGTAAAATCCCACACAAGCTGACGACTGCCAGCCCAAGTTATCAACAAGAGGCCATCTGAGCGCTTGCTGTTCTCTGGTCAAGCCCGACAGTTTCAAGTTGCGATGGTATCCTAGTAGAGATGAGAGCACTCTTGAGAAGGTCGGAGGGCATTGAGCCAGGCACCGGATTCCTTCAATGAAACCTCCAAGCAACAAGCCTTGTCAGAGAGCGTACTGGCTCGCTCACGCAGAACCTTGGACGACAGCTCCACCCCTGGCTTTTTCCACTCGGGCTGGGAATTCTGGGCACTGCCTATGGAAGGTAGTGATTGGCTGGATTGCGTCCAAAGAGCAAGAAGAGGATCAAGGCCCATCCCTCCAGTACATGGGAAGAATTTTCTCGACCAGTCGCGCCGCACTACAGGAGGATCCCAGGAAAGAGCAATGCAAGATTTCAAGCGTGGCGAAACCCTAAGCCACCCTTTAGAGACGGGCAAAGAACATTAGTCCTATGCCACTGCAGAAAGCTGTGTGTTAGTGGTTGATTCCAAAGGAGCCTGAAGTGAATTGTCTTGATGACTACCCAAGCATTTACACATTGGAGACTAGAAAAGATAAGCAAACTTTGGAATGGCCTGTGAGTTCTTCAGAAAACAGTAACCACAGTGTGCCAAAATGATCGACGGCGTGCCGGACATAGTAGTAAGCACTTCAGTCTTGCCATCGAAACAAGGTGCAATTGCTTCATCAGACAAAGGACCTCCTAAAAGGACTTGCTCAGAGGGGCATAGAACATGGATGTCCACAGCAACAGGCTGGAACCGCTGATGATGGAAGTTTCCTCTTCAGTGGAAGATTCCAAGGGAATAACTCACACTTGGAACGATTAATTTCCAGCCCAAGCATTCATGAACCCTCGATGAGGGACTTATGGTCCTGGAGGATAAGCAGTTGGTGGGCCCAACATTGTGGCATCATCAAGGAACCAGACGTTTAAAGGCACATAACTCCCTCCGGTATATTTTAACAGTTTCACTCCATACATTACCGGAAATAGTTTTATATAAACTGATTTACCTTTCATTTGCTGATCTAAGGGTACGATGCAGATGTCAGTAGTGGCGCGTGAATGTTATTAGGCTTGTTTTAAACGGCTTGGTCCGAGCGGTATATAACTCCCGCCACATCGCTGGCAAGCCGCGGCCCTGGAGGAAGGATAATTAATCCTTCGCTCATGTTTGCGACTTGGTCGTAATATGTGACACGTTGCAGCGGCCCCGAAATGAGTATGACTATTATAGTGTTTTAGAGCAATGCGCGCTAAGGTCGTTTGAACTATATTTTAGCGTAGGTGACGCAGAGTAAAGCGGCCAGAACGGAGGGATTTCTGTGCCTTTAAGTCAGCAGACATTGCAGTTTCAATTGGATGCACAGTAAGACAGAAAAGGCTGGACCAAAGGGATCACCCTGTTGAATCCCAAACTACGATAAAATTAAGTGATCCTTACAGGCCAGGAGGGAAGATATCTGTAGCACTGGAACAGGATAGGGTACAGATTAGGAAAACTATCTTTAACAGAAAACAGAAGATGATACCGACACACTGTATTAAATTCATTCCTGAAGTCAACTTAAAGGATCACCATTGAAGCACCTTGCTCGTGGTTCGTGTAGCTTGAACAGAGGCCTCGGCTCCACTGGGGGTGCCAAGGCCAAGTTGCACAGGTCGAGGAGTAACACCTAATTTAGCAGCAATTTTAGTGTAAGCCAACTTGAACACTGAGTGGCGGACGGTGTACCTTATGGGAATAGGCCTGATTCCACCAGACTTTTTCCTTAGTGCAACAAGAGAGGCCACATCAGAACCGAACAAGTGGATTCTGGGACTTGGTCAGAGAGCATTCAGCTGCGCAACTTTATGAGGGTACTTAAGAGCCACTCCTGAACAATGCCTTTTTTCCATTGCCAACAAGGTCCTTCAGGTGTTGTAGGCGCAGGGAATCCAAGCCACCAGATAAACCGGCATGGAAGAAGTCAAGAGCTTCAAGAATGTCCGCACCAGAAACTTTGAGCAAAAGTGAACCATCTGCGGAGGCTGACGGATGGTCATTCTGCCCTATGGATTTGTCGGAGTGCAGCAACAGTCTCGGCATCACAAGGAGGAAAGAAATATCCGAGTAGATCATTCACACAGCTCCTGCGACATCTCCACCGGCAATCAGAATGTCTTCGGACATGGATTTTCATTGCCAGCAAAACGGGTTTTCAGAGTACGGACAAGTTCGACATTCTGGAGGAAATTGTCAACCTGTTGCTTAATCAAAGTGGCTAATGAAACTACTCTCTCAGACTGGCGCATTGGGACACAAAAACATTTAGCTGGTAACACGAGCAGGTGTGCCCAGGTAGTGTCGGGATTGTCCAAACTCTCCGATCAATGATCGCAAACAGGGCCTCAGCAGCAACAATTCGAGAAGCCTTGGGGACCCTACGGATGATTTGGTTGGTGTCCTTCAAGTTGGAAAGCCGGAGATGGAAGAATGAGTAGGCTGTGTAACCTGTGTTTGAGCTCCAGGAGGAATGGACTGTGAAGTGGCTAGGTTGGGTACGGTGGGCGGTTGAAGCCAGCAGAAGTTGCGCTGGTGGTTACTAAGACCAGCTCCTGCTTGAAAGACACGTTTACACCATTCACAAGGCAACTTCCTGACATTTGAAGGTCCAAGACCATGAAAAACAGGAGGAATTTGAGTGTGGTCCCCCAATATTAAAAGGAGAACCACGTGTACAAGAACAGCATCAGAAACACAATCCAGTCTAGTCTGTTGGTAACAGCTAGTGGCAAACCTATGGTGTGATCCTGGAGCAGATGGTCACGTAGCTAGGGCTCCAGTAACCGTAGAGGAAAATAGAATTAGAAGTAATCTCGGGTCCGTAATCTCCAATCCTATTCCAAGATTCCATTTTCCATCGAGCCGTGAGAGATCTTTGCCAGCATCTTTTGTTTGGCAGTTTAGTTACTGTTCCAACGAAAGGGTTTTCCGTGGCATCAGTTCGTTTTTTGTAGCTCTACAATGTCTAGTGTGGTTGGTAACATTAGTGTTGGTGCCAAACGGTGTACTTGTGGTGAATGCGGGAGGTCATTTCCTAAAAATTCATTATTAAAGCGTCATATGCTTATACACAGTGGAGAGGAACGATTCAAATGTGAGGAATGTGGCAAGGGCTGTAGAGATCGATATGCACTCAAGGTACACACGCGGATACACACCGGTGAAAAGCCCATTATTTGTGAAGTATGTGGCTTGGCCTGTAGCGTCCAATCTGGTTTGAACAAGCACATGCTAACACACACTGGAGAAAAGCCCTTCAAGTGTGACAAATGTGAAAAAGCGTATACGTCTAAACATGGTTTGCTATGTCACATTGTTATCCACACGGGAGAGAAACCTTTCGAATGTGTAGAATGTCACAAGGCCTTTAACCATAAACCGACTTTGGTAAAACACATGCTTATGCACAAAGGTGAGAAACCATTTACGTGTGGAGAATGTGGGAAGGGTTTCACAAACAATTCAGACTTCCTTCGGCATATGCGTATACACACTGGTGATAAACGATTTGAGTGTAAAGAGTGCGGGAAGGCGTGTAGCAACCGAACAACATATACGAGACACATGCTCGTACACAGTGGAGAAAAGCCAGTGATATGCAAAGAATGTGGCAAGGGTTTCAGAGACAAGTCCAATTTATCACATCACATGCTAGTTCATAGTGGAGAAAAACTTTTCAATTGCGAAATTTGTGGTAAGGGCTACAAACAAAAATCTAAATTAAAATTACACATGCTTTCGCACACTGGCGAGAGACCACATATTTGCAAAGAATGCGGCAAGACCTTTACCAAGAACTACAATCTAACACAGCATTTGTTAATTCATAGTGGACAGAAACCTTTTGTTTGTGCGGAATGTAACGCGGCCTTTAACTACAAGTGTGATCTGAAACGCCACTCACTTGTACATAATCAATCGTAGGGATCAACCGAATCTACCTTTATGAAATCTGGATCGGATCCGGTTCCTAATCAAATCCAAAATAAAAACCTTTGTTGATTGTTTAAGCCCTTTACATTTTATACAGACTAAATTTTCTCTCAAGCCGAGTAATGTTTAAAGACTTGAGTACACATTTCCGCTACTTGATCATTAGTTTTCCCTTATAACTTCTGAACAATTCATTTTAGCCATTTGAAATTAGCTCCACTGGTAAGCTGGTGAAAAACTGCTTCGGGTGGTATATTGGAATGTCGAGATCAGTCAAAAATTGGCAAAGTTATTGAAAAAATCGTCTAGACATTAAAAATTCTGCCGAATCCGAATCCTAAAGATCTGGCTTAAGATCCAGTTCGGATTTGGATTTGGTCGATCCCTAGTAATTAGCTACATCTTGATGGAGTTGATACAGAAAATAATGTTGGAATACCTGTAAGTTTTTCAGTTCGTAACGCGAGTCTGCTAATGCCACCTGGGACTCATGCGAACGATTCCATCGTGTATGGAAAATGTTCCATCGCATCCCAGTAACCAACCCAAAGCGTCCCAGTAACCACGGCGTGCCAGTTTCATACAGTCGTTATCTATGTTACTATGTAATTTTTCGTCCTTGATGGTCCGCAAGCATCCCGGTAACCAGGTTAGGGAAGATTTTCCATGTACGTATTCCATCACTGAAAGCAACGCTATCAGAAGTGAAACGAATGGGTGGGGAAGATGATGACTTAAGAAAAGATCGCTCAGCACCAAACAAGAGATAAAAAGGGGTTGTATTTTATGACTTGGTTACCCGACGTGATCTGGTGAACCAACATGATCCAGTAAACCCATCAGTAGCCTGTATTCATTCAAGTGACCAACCTTTACAGAAAATACATTGTGCATTAATAACCGACACGGATTTAGTTGATAAGTGCGATTAGTTAGCAACAGAGACTAGCACTCCAAATTGCGAGGTAAAAAGGTAAAAATTATTTACTGTATAACTTGCAGTTAGCGTAGCAGAATTCGTTGGCTGTTCATAAATTCTGTCATACCGAACAAAACGATCCGTTGTTGTGCTTTGAATTAAAAGAAAACAAGTCTTACAAGTTTGAATTGCTCACCAATAACTTGGTTATGGATCATTGGGTCATTCCGGGTCTTTGTAGCTGAACTGATGACCCACACAAAATGGAAGCCCAGCTCTACTCCAACTCTTCTACAACCGCCACAGGGTTGTCGGGATGGCTCTAAAAGGCATTACACTGTTGTATCATTTTTGTGTGATGCTTTGGATACAATGACCTCCAGTAATTAAGCAGTTAGTGAGCGCTGTTAAATCTAAGACAAAAGTCCAAACATCTTAATGTCATGAGTGGGTTTATGATTTTCCTATGCATCTTGTTTTCTTTACCTTGTTTTATAAGCTGTGCCTTGTCTTTTGAGTAACGGTGGGTAAAACCAGGAGCTTATGTACATTTCATATAAGGAGAATACGTATTCCTATTCCATCCCTTGTCGCAAGGTCGTCTGGGAGAGAAGCCGTGGGTTTTGTTTCCTGGCTCCAGGCCAGTTGATTCAACATTGCTAAAATCTTATTTTACGAAAGCGACGTGAAAAGGCGTCAACTTTCCGGCAGGCCACGGCCCTTCGCCAGGCCACGGCATGCTTTTAGGGTTTGGCCTGTATGTCCATCATTCCATGGTAGTTGCACGCCTGTAAAAGTATATAGGCAGATACGACCACACTGGGACACTGCTGATGGCAACATACAATGATTCTCCTGGTTCACCCTTAAACCCCCAAGCAGACACTACCGACTCAAGGAACAGAATGCGCCACAAGTTTATCCACTGGCCCGACGCCCAGATTGCACCCACACGACGTACGTAGTGTATTCATCATTGGGGTAAAAAACACTTGTGGGTATATCGGTGACACAGGGGGGGGTCTTCCTGCACTGGTTGTGGCTAAGTCGTTTCTTGTTCAATGCGTCAGGTAAAAAAACTACGGCCGTACGGCGCCGTTGTACTTGATGGGCGATTTCCACAGCACCACCTACCACATCCTCGCACTGGTCGTTTCACTCCATGTTCGGTCCTATGTATTCTTGTGTCTCCACATAAGGGGGTTGTGTTTCAACGGATTTACCTTGATCGTCCATTAGTCCTTACACTGTTTTGGGATCTATTTTGTCAGATTGACTTATTGACATCTCTGCTTAGCACGATATAACTAGCAGTTAAAGTGGCACTATCACCGATTGAAAGTAGGCAGAATTTGGCAACATATAGCGCTATCTAGTACTATCTAGCACTTGCTGGCACTCGCGAAGGACTGCACAACGGCATTTCTTTTAACAGAACAAACAAGCCACGACCTACTATTATTGTGTGAAAATTTGGTACGTCCTTGAGCATCTGGGAGCCATCTGTAAAGGTTAACAATATCTCCACCGCTAGATGGCGCCATCGTATTTTCGTTCGCTTTTCAATCGGTGATACTGCCACTTTAACTTCACACCTTGATGCTATGACAAATATACTTTTTTATTCTTCTTCTGGAATACACGTGTTCACTCTACATCCAACTCAACAACCCACGCTTCCTTTCTGACAGTGTCCTATATAGGGTAGGTGGACCCGGTCAGGCATAATTAATCCAGCCGTTACCGCTTCCCCAAACCCCTCCCCACGTCGTCGTACGTCGCCAAATTGTTCATCCAATTTTGTCATAAAATGGCACGGAACGGGAGCAGTGACGTCAGACTTGGTCAGACGCGATTGAGATTTGGTGTTAAATCTCGCGCTGCTTTGTAATACTAAGCGGACCGACTAAATATAACAGTTCCTGTGATAGGTCTGATTTTAGACTTTCACAAAGCCGAAAGAGATACAGCGCTTGTCTACTGTAAGAGAATATTATATCCAGGGAACTTGGATTATAGGTAGCTTTGATAGGGTGGACCCACTAGTTGAACGCGTCTTTGCTAGAGTGCAGCTATTTCCCGTGGTAAAGTATACACGAGCGAGGTTCAGTTGATGACGTTTTTGCTCCCAAACCAATTCTCGAAGCAGACGACGCTTGGTTTTTCGAAACCAACAAAAAGGTTTGTTTCAACTAGCGAGTAGTTTTTTACGAAATTAATGAATAATAATGAAATATCTGATCGTTCAATCTTTGCTGAACGTTAAAATACACATTATTAAAACAAACAGACAAATTCTTACCAGATTACCCAAGACGACAGTAGCTGACGTCGTTGCGTCGAAACCAAAACAATGGCATGCCTTACAATGATCGATTGTGGCGGTGCTCTCCGTCTGATAACAAAACGTTGCTACTTTCAGTCGCATTGTCGATTGTACTGGTAGGTTAATGCACTTTAAAACAATTTACACAACTGGAGCGGTCCGGCTTACGTTTGATGATGAGTACTCGTTCGTTTGTTAGTCCAATTTTGTGTCGATTCATCAGCAAACTCAAAAGCCAATGAGATGCAAGAATCAGTAAAATGGCGCGAAATGGGAGCAGAGACGTCAGACGCGTTGGTGGTATGGTAAAGCAGCTCCCAAAATCTCGCACGATTTCTTGCGGTAATGCGTTATAGTAAGTGAGTCAACCCTATCAAAGCTATGTGTAATCCAAGCTCCCTGATTATATGTAACCAAAGACCTTGGACTATGGAATATGTAACTTTGTGCTCCAAGCAATGGCGGACGAAAGTGATGGACAGAGGGTTGGCGTTATGACAGAATCGATTTTAGAAATTCAAAATCCTAATCAAGTTACAGACCGACCGTTTAAATGCAAAGAATGTGGTAAAACGTTTGCAGCTTGGCCACACTTAAGAGTTCACTTGCTAAGACACGTAAAAAAATGCGTGTGTGATGAATGCGGCAAAGGATTTGGCCAGGGCATCGACTTAAAGAGACACGTCCTGAATGTTCATAGAGAAGAGAAACCGTTTGAATGTGCGGAGTGTGGTGCAAAATTTGGGCAGAAATATACGTTAAAAAGTCACATGCGTGTGCATGAAGGAGAAAGGCCCTTTAAGTGCGAGACTTGTGGTAAATCTTTCGCAGAAAATAAACGTTTAAAGAGGCACGCTTGTGTCCACCAACGCGCGAAAACATTTAAATGTGCGGACTGTGGTAAATCATTCGCTGACAAAGGTGATTTAAGAAGACACGCTTTTTTACACAGTGGGGATAAACCGTTTATATGTGCTGAATGCGGTAAAGCATTTGCGCAAAAATCTTACTTAAGCAGACACGAACTGACTCATGGTGAAAAAAAGCCCTTTAAGTGCTCAGAGTGTGGAAAAAACTTTGCAGACCATTCAAATTTGAATAGACATATGCTTGTTCATCTTAGCGATAAACCATTTAAATGTGATGTATGCAGTAAAACGTTTTCGGACAAGTCCCATTTGAACAGGCATGCGTTTATGCACACTAAAGAAACCCCTTTTAAGTGTAATGAATGTGGTAAATTCTGCGCGGACTCGTACCATTTAAGCAGACACACACTGGTGCATACTGGTTACAAACCATTCAAATGTTTGGAATGTGGTAAATCATTTAGGATCAAGGCAAATTTAAAAACTCACGTTTTGATACATAGTGGGGAAAAGCCCTTTAAATGTGAGTATTGTGGTAAGGCCTTCAGACTCGAGTCTAGTTGTAAATCGCACACTTTAACGCACACTGGAGAACTGCCATTTGCATGCGAACTTTGCGGCAAAACGTTTGGTTCAAAGTCAAATTTAGCAACGCACTCATGGGTTCACACTGGAGAAAAGCAGTTTGAGTGTGATGCGTGCGGTAAAACATTTACGTCAAAGGCTAGTTTAATAACCCATACGCATATACACGCTGGACTGAAGCCGTATACGTGCGACGAATGTGAAGTCTCGTTCACCGATAAAGCTAGTTTAAGACGACACACTATCACCCACAGCGGAAACAAACCGTTTCAGTGTGGCGAGTGTGGCCGGACTTTTGGACTGTTGGGAAACTTAAGAACCCATAAACTGGTACATAATGGAGAGACACCTTTTGCGTGCCCGCAATGTGGGAAGACTTTTACGGCAAAGGCTAGTCTGAACAGGCATTCATTGAAACATCATGAGAAGATTGTTGCTGACGCATTAGTTTTAAACACGGCCAACCCAACATTTACTTTTCAACCGAAATTAGAATGAACCACGCTTCTGTTCTTTAGAGGAACCGAACAGAATAAATCCAAAAGTCAGCCAAACTCTGATCCTGACAAACATTTGCCAAACCTGCCACGACTCAAAAGCACAAATTTAAACAACTTGGTTCACAATATGCGTATTAATCAAAGTACAATTTCCTTACAAATGCAGTAAGTTTTGTTCACACGGACCTTTCGGTTACAGATTTTGAAAAATCTGTTTTGAGCGAAAGAAATATCGACTTTGCAATTGCCCTCATCACCTGAACGGTATAACTTGGGGTCAGGGCCATTGAAATTTCGAAAACCTGTATTCAAACCTCATATCCTGTCAACAAAAAATACTGAAAATATGTTGGGTTTGTTACTTTTCACGTGAAATGCCCAACACCGAAGCAAACTGTACACCCAGTGTTCGACTGTAATTGACAAATAGTTCGTTCATGGTGGTTCATAAAAATATCTCGTGGCGGTAGTGAGTAAAATGATAAATGCATTTTCTTGTTTTCCTGCGTTACGGAGCTAAAAATTTATGGCAATGTCATGGAGTCCCCCAGAGTTCACTACTGGGGTAAAACAGTTTCCCTGACACTAGTCAAGCTTGTGACTCAGTGAAGAGCAGTTGTTATAATTTAGCAGGTGATGGCAGTTGATCTGCTATGGCAAACTATTGAGTACTAGGTAACGAATTTCAAGGGAGCATTTACATTTTGAGCTGTGGTACGACGGCCACAAATAGTTGGCCTGTACAGTGTTTAATGATACACCTTTGATAGAACGTCACAGGAAGAGCAAGACGTTATCAACCACAAACGTTTGAACCACAGTGGGTGCCATGGAGCGCCCATCGAGCCCAGTCAACAAGAGCAATGTGCTGTTGCAACTGCAAACGCTAAACAAGTGACCGGGTGTCTGATACCTTAGGCTCCTTGGTTGAAAAAAGGGATCGGTAGAGTCCAATTAGTTTCAGCGAGTGTTATTAAGATTCAAAACAAAAGATGATGGCAAAAATAAAATACTATATCATAGGGGTGCTCAATGGTTCTCATCTGGTGATGAAAGACTCAGACATGAGGATCAACCGAAGATGTTCCTAGCTCCTATCACTTAAGCAGAGGCAAAAGAAGACACTACGATTCAGCAGAGTTCGTTTAGCCGGGGACAACCGTCCTGCATGGAAATTTGGTTGCTCTATAATTTAAACACACACGCAAAACCTGACCCTAAAAGAAAGTTTCTTATGTCATTGTGATAACTGCGTCGATTTCTCTCCCTGATGAAGTGTTTAACCTTGGCGGACTAAAACTTCATCATTGGGAAGATCACCAGTTAAAATCTTGCAAGTCTGAAATCGAAAAACCAACATTGGGAATATGGAAATTTCCTGGCAGACTGTGTGTGTTTAAGACATTCGGGCTAGCTACGGCATGTAAATAATTAAGCTAACTGCAAAATCAATGAAATACCGTAAATCGTGAATTAAATGCCCATGCGAAGCCAACGCCCACCCCTAAAATGCTATAAGGTGAAAATCGTGAAATAGTGCAATTGACGTCCAACCCCTTAAAATCATCATTTTTCTACAGCAAATATAACTAAAACATCATGCTGTAAACAGAAAGAAAGGGGGAAACAAATGCCAGCACTGCTTTTATGCTTACTGAGCCGTTCTCCTTCTGTAGGCAGATAGCGGACTGTTCCTTTGTTTACTTGCAACTGCAGGAAGGCCGCTCCTCTTCCCCCTGCACCACCACCTCTCTCCACAGCTATTGAAAAGAAATTAAATTGGCCATTCCGATATCATTCAAAAAGGTTTTAACTTTTAATCATAAAATTATCTCTGATCAGATGTTCAGAAGTAAGGTAAAAACAAAAGGAGGGGTTACGCCTTATTTAACGCTTTATTCACAAAATTAACTGCATAAGCCCATGGGTGTTTAACACACAATTTACGGTGTTACAGTTGTGAAACGTACGGTAACATTTCTCTCAAAGGCAATGGTTTTACATTCTAAATTAACCAAAGACAATGATCTACCGTGGTCGCTAATAACAACTTTCCGCAGGAACAAATTATAAGTTTTCGTGGCAAATTTTAAAGCTTTACATTTAGGCAAAAAAAAAGGCTTTTTTGGGTTGGAAGTCAGAAACACTACTTTTATGTGCTAAAGATAAATTTTTGCTTATGATAATTTGCGTACAACTTATTTTGGAATCGATACAAAGGTTTAAAATTAGGCATGCATCAGTAGTCATGACCTTGTAATGGTTTTTTTGTTAATCAAAATCCACTAAGTTACACAAGTACTATATTCGGAATTTCTGAGAAAATTACTTCTTTCCGCAATTGCGCGATTTTTGAAATGGTCCAATATAAGGTAAACTTGCTGTAACACCAGGAAATTTAAACAATTACTGTTAATTGCGTCATTTTTTTTAAAAATCCTCATCCCTCTATTAACATTCAGATATACGAGGGTTGTTGGCATTTATGTACAGGTTTAATTGTGTATAAAATTTTATGGGATGCAGAAGAAATTGTATAGCTTTACCTAACCTATATGTGCCGCTAAGTTTCCGAACGTAATGCAAGCTTTTCATTCAAGTTTCATTGTTGAAAGTAAAAACGGATGAAGTATTTTCTCTCTACAGTAGCTGCTTCATTACGCTCAATTTGGAACTTCCAAATAATTTGTGCATGACTGAAGCAGCAACAAGATTTGAAGATGTAGAAAACCAGTTTGCAAGGTTCTATCAGTGACCGATACAATTTGTGATGCCGTCCGATACCCATTTTTTGTGGTTTCGATTCAGATACCATGGGGACAACAACACTGGCGCTAAGTCTATTCAACAATGAAGACTAAAAATGAGTAGTGACGATTAAATTTGGGTACACTACCTTAAAATCCATGTAGTTAAACTTAACAATGGCAAAATGTGGTATGATTGATTGAAATTTGAAGCCTGAAATGAAGTCCTCACTGACATGGCTAGAAAACTCACGTTTATTTGTCGGACATTACTACAGCAGCAGCAGCAACAACAAGATACACCCTCTCGTGGCGTCTGTCAGCACTGATCTTTGTAAGTAACTGGACTGGGTGCACTATCAGCTCAGTCCCTGCATTTCTTCCCCCTTTCTTCAGGACCTTAACACAAACCTAGGCTAACATTCTACAATTTCCTAACAGCACAAAGTTCACTGATCGTTCACAGATCACTGATAGTTCTCGTATGGGCATTTGGGCGGTCGTTGGAACCTGGTGGACCGATGTAAATCATCTGGCGGCCCATCTGTTTTTTTGCTTCTGCTGTTCCTCTTATACCAGGACTTCAGTACCGTAGAATTCGTCCTCGTGTGCCTGAGTGTGTTGCATCTTCTGGTGCGTCCGGCTGGGTAATGCACTCTGGCCCCGACATATTTGGTTCTGCCTCCTTGGTTTCGGCTGGTGGCACAGCAGAGCCAGAGCTTCTGTCTGTCTCCTCTTGGAATTTCCACTATGAATGATAGAGGGCCCGTGCAGTCACAGATGGTTCCTGGCCCCACCCTTTTGCATTTTCCTTCTGAACCCAAACCAGGTCCCCGGCTTACAAATAGCGAGGCTTTGCCTTAGCATTCTGCCTTGCCTGCTGTGTCCTCCAACTGCCTACGTGGGTCTGGCCACAGTCTTTCTAATGTCATTGGCATCCTGCGTCCCAATAATAATGAGGCTGGCATCTGTCCTGTCGATCTGTGAGGCGGCACTTGGTACACCTTCAAAAAGGTTCAAACTGCCCTCCGGGCATCCGCAGTGGACGCTAATTAGGCTTATACTCTGGATTTGAAGGTCTGTACAAAGCGCTCTACCAATCCATTGGTAGGGAGCAGATCTGATGTACACAATGCTCTGCTCACTACAGAAAACTTCGAATTCATCTGTAGTGTGTAGTGAACTGAGGTCCATTGTCCGTAACCACCTGTCGCGGTACCCCATAGCATGCTAACCACTCCTCCATAATATCAATGGTTTTTGCTGTTGTAGTCGAGTTTATTCCTGCTACATCTGGCCACTTCGAGAATGAACCACTAACACCAACCACATCCTCCTTTCAAAATGTGCTGCAAAATCTAGGTAAACCCTATCACGGGGATGGTCGGCTACATTCTATGAATATAATGGTAATGACTGCTGTTTGTCCCTATGTTTCTGGCAGCCTTCACATTCGCCACAAATTGTACCACTTTCGTGTCATTTCCTGATCACCAAACTGAATGCCATCATGGTGCTTGCTCCTAGTTGCCTTTCATGTAAACGCTCTAACACCTTTCATTGAAGTTCCTCAGCAATGGCCATTTTCCCCAACCACCACATCACTCCGCTCTGTACTGCCAACTCCTGGTGTTTCTCCTTAAACACCGCTAGGTTGTGGCTGTGGATCTGCCTTCGGCCATCCTGATTCAATAAAAGTACCAATCCGGCTCAACACGGGATCGGTCCGGGTAACCTTTTGGAGTCTGCTTTTCTTGCTCAACTTTCCGGACAGACTCTAATTGTTCCGCTTCTGTTGGCATGTCCCACTACGGTAGGCGAGAAAACATCTGCCAACATGTTTGTGCTGCCTTCCTTACATTCTATCAAATAGTTATATCCGTTGAACAACAGTGCCCAACGGACTAAATGACTGCTGGCTACCTTTGGTATATCCCGCTGATCCTCACAAATTCTTTCCAATGGCTTGTGATCTGTCTTCCCGGAGAACGATCGGCTTTGGATAAACTGGTTGAACTTGATGACCCCAAAACTACAGCCAAGGCCTCTCGGTAAGTAGATGCATAATTTTCCTCCGCCACCGTGAAGGATCTGGACGCATACGCCACTGATCTTTCTAGGTTGTCCCTGTCTGGTTGCAAAAGTACAGCTTCCAAACCTCTGGCCGAAGCATTGCATTCTATTGTAAGGATGTAAAGAAGAAGGGTGTCCTCTTTTCCAACTGGTCCTTGGCAGATTGAAACAATCGCTCCTCTTTCGGCTCCAAGATCACTTCCTTTTCCCACTGGTCTGTGCATGAAGTTGTCCACACAATCCCTGCAGGTGTAGCAGAACTCTCGTAGTAGGTTATGGTTTCAAGGAAGGCCCAGAGCTGGGTTCTGTTCTCTGGGGCTGGAAGGTCTCGAATGGCCTCCAGTTTTTGTTTCATTGGGTGTATTCATTCCTGTCCAGCCGATGTCCCAAATATGTGACTTACTCCTGTAGTAATAGCACTTTCGGGGTTAGGTAACCAGGCTTGCCCTCCTTAAACGTGTTAAAGCCTTTCAGATTTTCAATGTGTTGCTTGTCATTTGGTCCCAACGCCACGATGTCATCCAACAGCTTCCCAGTGTAAGGGACTCCAGGGTGTTGTCGGTGAATATCTGAAAGACTGCTGGTTCTCACAAGCACCCAAAAGGTAGTTATTTGTAGCGATATGTGCCAATGTGGGTGGCTATAGCTATTAATGATTTGGACTCGTCATCCACCTTCATCAATAAATACCCATCCTTCAAATCAATCACAGAAAACCGATGTCCTCCAGCCCCGATGCCACCAGGTTCTCGGAGGTGGGCATGGGATGGTAATCCTCCACTGCCTCATGGTTAATTATCACTTTAAAGTCTCCACAGATATACACTTTTCTGTCTGGGTAGAGGCAGTTTACGGTTGGTGTTACCCATTGAACTGGCACTATGCTTGGGTTGATCTTCTCTAAAACTCCCGCTTCCTCCAGGCACTTCAGCTCTTTTTCTACTGGGCCACACAGCAAGAATGGAACTCGCCTTCCACTGAATTTCTGGGTCACCGCCCCTGGATTTAAGTGAATCTTAGCCTAGACTCCATGAATGGTGCTGATATGGGAGTCTAGGCTAAGACTCAACTTAGCATGGAACTGATAGTTCAAATTCTAACAACCATGGCACCCCAAATAACGGAATGTTGTTGGTCTCTGCTACTACAGCTTTCAACCACGTCACCTTTTTCCCAAGCCCAACTTTAAATCTGGCCTCTCCCAGGGTTTTAAGTGGTTGGTGGTTATATCCAGTCAGTCGCGGTGTTGGCTTGAGCTTTGGTTTGGCTATTCGTTGCCATAGTTTCTGAAGAGTAGTTGAGAGACGAGCTCCAGAATCGTACTCCATATCACTCATATTCCATTCACTTCAGGCTCGATCGTGGCTTGGGGAATCTTATTTCTTCCCATCCCTCTGATGTGGTATAAGCTGAAATCCGAACCAGATTGGTTGTCACTGCTGTACCAGCCAATTCAACTACAAGAAAGCAAACAAGGACGGTATTATCCGTATTCAGCTGGACACCATTTTTCCAGCTTAGTGATATGCTGGAAAAATATTACAAGGCCTTCAAGGAAACCAATCTAAGTGTAGATGGAATGTTCCAGCAATACACTGGATAAGTGCAATCTGTCTTAAATGAGGAATTTCCTAAAATAAACTTACAGAGAGACAGCAAACCATGCCGTGATGGGGAGACTGTCGGACTTGTTAGACAGAAAACCGGAAGAGAAAAGCCTGTGCTATGTTTCCTAGCATTGACCTAAAGGAAGAGATGAAGTTGTCTAAAAACATCGCTGGCAAGATGAAACGTAAAATATAAGGCTACTTCATGGAGGTTTGTGGTGACGACCAAAGATGCTCAAGAAAATGTTGGTCGATTCTATGAGAAAGCAAGTTTCACTCTCAACAAAATATTTGAAGGCAGTAATTTTACTCTCCATACGTGATCCTCAATTCCGACACTCCCAGAGAAGACAACACACCAACTAATGGTGAGCAAAGTTATTCTCAGGGTTGTTGGCTCTCTTTAATGTTCTTAAAGAAACTGGTGCAGCTGTATCTGATGAAATTTGTCTGTAAAATGCTTACACTGGCAGCTGATGCTAGTTCTTTCTATCTTGTAGATGTCTTCCACAATAAAATCAATTAATTTGTGGGTGGATTAAATTGTAAAAATAAGGAAACCTCCTGACAGGTCTATTCCCACAAGGACATGTTAAAAACTAAATTTAATTTTCAACCAGTATATTGCTGGTCTCGGTCACAATAAAAACCAATTACAAGATAAAAAAAAAAACATTAAAGGGATATACCTCCCAGCACCATTTTTCTCAATCCTCCACATCAAGTACGGCCCCAAAGGTCCATTTACTTACCGTTAGTCTTTCCCTTGCTAAAAAATCCGTTTTAAAATATGGCATCTAGGAGATTTTCTGTTAAATATTGGGGAACTTTATTTACGTTCTTCCAGAACGTTTATGATGCTTTGCACGCCTACAGTGACCTTGAAGTTTTATCTGTGTGTGCGAAGTACTAATCTCAATCGTTTGCTAGTAATTACTATGAGATCAAAAATCTAAAACACTAATGCAGTAAAAATTAAAATTAATTATTCCAATAGATCGCCGAAGCAAAATTATAGGACATAGCCTGGAAAATTACAAATTGTGATGTTAAAAAAAGGGAATTTTTCCGGTGTGTGACGACACAATCATTAACTGGATTCTGTTTCGTGTAATATTCCCAAAGCCAACCGAGACAGCAGCTACACGAGGAACGCAGCTACCACCCCAGCCAACCTTGGCATTGTAAATGTGCAGCTGGCTATCTACGCATAGCTGTTATAAGGCACGCGGAATGTTATAAGGCAAGCCAGGTGTCCCTTTAAAAAAAACGGGATCAGCAAAGTAGTACTGCTGGCATAACCAGACCCGCCATCTTTCAAGATGGTGGGTCTGGTTATGCCAGCAGTAGTGTGTTGATCCCGTCTTTTTGTTATGTTTTTTCTGTTTTTTAATCTTATAATTGGCTTTTTATTGTGACAAGACCAGCAATATACTGGTTGAAAATTAAAAATATAGTTTCTAACATGTCCTTGTGGGAATAGACCTGTCAGGGAGTTTCCTTATTTTTACTATCTTCAACAAATCTATTGAGTTAGAGCTATAACGGGAAATGGGAAATAAACCATCAGCGAAAATCATACACTAGAATAGCCTATTACAATTAGGTCATCTTATGCACTTACGTTTCATTCAAGTGATGGGACCCAGATTCGAACCTTGAAAGAACCTTGCGTGCATGAAGGTAGCTTACTGTTCTGCACTATTGTAGCATATAGTTTTCGCTGATGGTTTATTTCCCATTTGGCTTTATATTATTTACAGTGATTTTTGCCCATTGAGTTACAGACTGTCTTGCGTGGAAGGAAGCTCTTATGGTACCTATCTACAAAACTGCATTGAGTAATGAACCGGTAAACTATCGTCTTACCTCACTTACTTCTGTCTTGTGTACATTTTTTTTAACATAATTTAGTTTTTTTTTAAACAGATGGTTAAATTTCTCATTACAAAAACTTGCTCTTCCCTAGATGATTTGGTTTTAAACCTAATCCACAGAGCTAGAACCTTACCCAAGAAATCAGCAAACATGGTCAAGGAGGTGGACAGGTGGATGTGATCAGCATCAACTTTTAAAAGTCATTCGGTAGAGTGTCTCACCAGCATCACCAACAAGCTTAGTTCTTACGGTTTAGAAAGTGTTGTTGGCACCACTCCTTCTCCGGAAGATACCAACGCATCCGAGTTGAGTAAGTCTGGTGTTCCACAGGGATTAGTAGCAGGACCAATCCTCTTTGTGATTTTTATTAATTATATGTTTGATGAATTTGAATTGCATACTTGTTTGCTGATGACAACTAGGTGCATATGCAGGATCGCCAACACTATGCATTGTGATAGCCAGAGGATTAGAGACTGGTGTAAAAGATGGGACATGCTGGTGCAGCCCGCCAAAACTGTATCTCCTAGTGTCACTAGAAATCAGTTACCAATCTCGGCTGACTACACTATCTGTGGCTAGACAATAACTAGTAGCCATTCAATGAAATGTTTGGGGTTATTTTACAAGTCCCATTACAAGATGGGACACACGTATTAGCAACATCGTTGGCAAGGCCTTTCACCGACTAAGATTTCTTAGACATATTCTTTAGGATGTCTCTCGTGACACGAAGAAGTCTGTCTATCTTGCCATGTTTGACTTCTTGAATGTGAACTTGAAGCTACACCAACATGAAGCTTAATAGCTTTTGATGTTGGGAAGATGTTTACCAGTTCTTGTAGTGGTAAGGGTCTGAGACACCATATAAGTAGCCCTCTAGGTGTCTTTTGAAGCAAAGGACAGAAGGTGCATATGTAACATTAGCAGAGAGTCTGTCACAAACTCGGAAGGGCAAGGAGTGTTGGCGCACCCGCGAGTTAGATTGCCTTTGGAAAAGCTTTTTCCCATTTTCATTGTAGGTTGGCCCTCATTGAGTTAATGTGTGTTGAGATTGGAAGCTGGGAGTCTATGATGATCCCAAGGTCTTTTTTGGCTGTTGCTTGTTGCGAGGGGGGAAGCACCTGGTGTCGCGAAGAAGTTGATTAAGCAATCGGGACCAAATGGGACTATGGCACACTTGGATGCATTCAGGGACATTTTCATCCTGCCCACCCAGCTTGAGAAATTGTGGATGTCATTTTGGAAATTAAAGATCCATTTGGTAACTGTCGGTCACTGCCGATAAATGCTGAAACAGCGTGTGGGACCCATCTTGGAAATGGATCAGAGACGGGAAGTCAGATTCCTTACTCACCTACTGTGGGATCTTGATTTGTCAACTCTCGGTACCTTCCTAAACGACCAAACAGAGCGTACCAAATGCACCACTGTTGGTGACAATTTGGCTCATTCCCTGCTAATATCCGTGTTGATGCGGCTTGATTGACGTCAACATCGTCAGCGATGAATCTGTTTCGTCAAAACTGTTACCATACGCATGCTCAAACCTCCATCCCAGCAAACCACCTCCCGAAGATGGTTCGCAATTTGGCATTGCTCTCGCCTGGTCACATCTATTAGCCAATCCTGGTCAAATCCATTAGCCAGGTCAGGTTGCGGTGAAGGTATGACGTATCGAATACTCTGCTGAGCTTGTTGAGCTGTTTGTAGTTTAGGAAGGTGCTGAACGGCTGACGCAACATCACTGCGCACCCGCGACGTCAAGTTTGGAGCCAAACTGTCTGTAACAGTGGTGCGTTCTGTTCGCTCTGTTCGGTGCTTTAGGAAGGTACTGTCTTAGTCAGAAGACGTGGGGAGCATCGCCTTGGACTATCATCCAAAATCAAACATGGTTTCCCTTTCATCAATTCTGGCCACTTTTATCGGACCCCCAACTTTCGTTTCCAAGTGTGACCACTCCTAGAAGATTCAAAAGTTTCAGTGTGGCACTGACTACTTCAAGTGTTCCTTCTTACAGAGGACTGTCGTGGACTAGAACTGCATTCCCCATTGTGTAGCGAACTGGACTGTTTGCTGCCTTCTCTGTTTTCTGTCTGGGGACGTTGTCTTTATAAGACAGGCCCCAATGAATCGGGCCTAAATTCTAATCAAGTTCACAACCTCATACGTCTTTGAAATGGAGGCTTCTGTGAAAATAGAGGAGTCAACAAATCTTGAACCAAGTATTTGTGAAATTTGTGGCACCGAGGCCGATAATTTAGAAGATTTTACAACAAACTGTGGCGTCAAATCTGCTTGTCAAAATTGCGTGTTGGCCATTGGAAACTTTCGCCGTATTGCAGCTTCCGGTTCTGATTTTGATAATGACCACACCTGCGAATTGTGTGGAAATGTTTCTAGTAACAGTTACTTATTAAAAAGACATATGAACACACACAATAAAGAAAAACGTCACAAGTGTGAAATTTGTGGTTCTGCATTTAGAGTTAGAGCTAAGTTAAAATTACACATTGCGCTTCACAGTGGAGAAAGGCCGTTTAAGTGTGACTACTGCAATGCTGATTTTCCGAGAATAGATTATTTAAAGAATCACATGCTGAAGCATTCTGGTGTGAAACCATTCATTTGTGGGGAATGCGGGGCTTCATTTCCAAGAAAATCTGATATTAAAAAACACTCCGTTATACATAGTGGCGAAAGACCATTCAAATGTGATCTTTGCGACGCAACCTATGCAGAGAAACGCATGTTAAAGGACCATATTCTTGGGCATAAAGGAGAGAAACCGTTTAAGTGTGAAGAATGCGGTGAAGAATTTATACGGAAGCGTGGTTTAAAAAATCATGCACTGAAACACACCGGCAATAAACCCTACAAGTGTGAGATGTGCACCGCCACTTTTTTTCGTAAAGCACAATTAACTAGTCATTTAGTTGTTCATAGTGAAGCTAGGCCTTTTAAGTGTGAAGTGTGTGATGCCGCCTTTTCCAGAAACTCTGTCTTAAGGAAACATACACTAATTCACAGTTCAGAGCGCCCGTATCAATGTGACCGTTGTGCCCTGACGTTCGTTAGTCGAGATAGGCTAAAAGACCACAGCCGCGTTCACATGGAAAGGCCGTTTAAGTGCGAACAGTGTCATGCCGCCTTCGTCCGTAAAGGAGAGTTACGTGTTCACGTTATGTCCCATGTTGGTATAAAGCCTCATAAGTGCGAAGAGTGTGGGTCTGCCTTCGCTCGACGATCCGGCCTAAAGAAACATGCGTTCGTGCACAACAAGGAGGAACCTTGTACAACTTTGAGTGATGACATTCGAAACCTTATTAGACCTATGCCTTTGCCTCTGCCAAAGGAACCGTGTACGGTATTGAACGAGGACATTCAAAACATTGTTAGACCAATGCCTTTGCCTGATAATTTGACACAAGAAACTGTTTCTTTTGCAATGGGCTTGAATTGTACAAGTCTTGATCCTTAACGGATCATGTTCAACATTCTCACCAACGGACCACTTTAGAGTTTGTCACCAAGTAGAACTAAACTAACAGAGTCCCACAATGAACAATGTGAGACTCGGAACAATGTGAGCAGTCACGGCCCAGTAGTCAGAGTGGCCGACTGCCAGTCAAGCGAGTGCCACGAATCCGTTAACCCACTAATCCTAAGAATCCCTTCACCGACTATGATACGGTTCGGGCTTGTAAAAAACGCAATTAAAAATCGTCTGATGATGGGATAGTATTAGCGTTGTATGACCTTTTGAACAGAAGATTTATACAGAAGGGATGCTTCGGGAATAAAAACAAGAGCAATACGAACTGGAATATTCTACGTATCCTGGAAAAAGCATTCAGCATTGTGTACAGGACTGATGTCGGACATACTTCTCACATACTGCTGCAAGTGCTTGTATAAAATTATATCTGCGTGGTTTTTCTGTAGCACTGAAGCTGTTCCGTACCTCACCTTAGTGAAAAAGTTGTTACCCGTCTGGTCAGGGATGTGCACACAGGAGGGGCCCTAGCCCCTGCCCTCATAGCAAAGTGCCCCTTTTTTTCTGAAAAAGTGCCCTTTTACGGTGGAGCGCTGATGTAAAAGAGCCTAAAAAACGCTAAAAAAGGACTACAAAGAGGGGCAGATGTGGTTAAAGTCCCACAAAAGGGGGGTAAAAAGAGGTTAAAAAGCAAAAAATTAAAAAAAATAAAAACGCCCAGAAAAAAATTTCCCCCTGCCCTCTCAGGGTCTTGTGCACGTCCCTGCGTCTGGTGAAATGTGCGATAAAGCTAGTGAAATAGCCTAATGCAACCTATAATGGCAGTACAACACGAAATGACATAAGAACTCCAACAAATATTGCACTGAACAAGATACCCTGTTGTGGTCACCTACTTGTAGACATTAATTCTGAATATGTGCAAAGAAAAGCTACTTGTCCAGGGGCGTACTGGCCATACGGGAAAACGGGAGATTTCCCGTGGGGCCTATGCCCTAAGGGCCTGTCAGGGCCTACTGAAATTTTTTTCATAATGACAAATTCCTATGAAACGCCACAAGAGAAGGGCCTACATTACCCATTTCCCGGGCCTAAATGTCCCTCCCAGTACGCCCCTGTACTTGTCTGATCCAGACGTCTGAATATCTGTACTAGTAGTTGAGTAGTAGACCTGTCCCTCCTCCCCTAACTCATCTCTTCAAGAAACTAATTTGTTATGCTTACTTTACGTCCTTAAAGGGATTAAAGATTATGTTACCTACTTGAAACATTGACAGCCTGCATCCTCTTCCCCTCATTCCCCCCAGACCGATTGGAGCTGTACCCCTCAACCCTGAACCAGGCTTCACAGCCCCTCCACCTAACCCAACCCTTCCCACCCTACAGATCCCCTAGGGATGAAACATTAGCTGTCGCCGCAGGGGTAAATTGTCACACACTCCTGAGTGCAATTATAGTATCAGAGAAGACCTATGTGCGTAGTTTTAATTAGTTCAGCTGCTTAGCTACAGATATGCTAGGCTTGTTGTCTTTCACATTCCGTAACTTTAGAGCTTTGAATTTATGAAGGTGTCTGCGATAGCTTAACAAAGTTAACGGACTAGACAAACTCATCTGGGAAGGTTGATTTTTCTTCAGACACCTTTTTGAAATCAGTAAAGCAGCGGAAAGTACACTTGCTCATAGTATCGAGACCTTTCAGTTTTGCATGCTCTCATTTCAGTGTGACTGAACAGTTTCAAAGAAGACAGATATTCCTAGACGTTGGTTAAGATGGCAAAATGTATTCTGAAATTTCATGTGAGGTAACCGACACGGTTTGTGCGTAAGACGTAAAGAAAATGCGACTGATGGGACAGCAAATGGCAAAAATGGACGCTGCACGTTTCACTTTGAATATGTAAATAGTTACGGGCGAATTTCACTGACTGCAATTTTCGGCAACTAGTTTCACCAGGCCTCTGATTGGTGGCAGTATGGAATGTGTATAATAGCTACGTAGGGAGTGTTGAGGGCTTTCCAATAATCAATTTTGTAGTGGTGCGTCTGCTTTTCCAACCCACCAGAGTTTGTGACGTTGTGAAGGCAGCGTTTCTGACATCATGCGTGACTTTTAGCCTCAAAAAGGAGCTTCGTCTTCGCCATTCTTGTCCCATCACGTATCTGCCAATTACCTTCTTTGAACTGTTGGCGCCCAGACTGCAGGGCCGAAGGTAGAATTTAGTTTATACAACAAACACGAAGCTGTAGATGCAGTACTGTGCAGATATCCTCTATGCTAGAAGGAAGGATGAACATACCTTTATTATTAAATTCTAGTTGTCAGGTTAGGTGACGCGTAACAGCAACTGCATGTGTGGGGAAAATTATATGAACTAAATAATCTCTTAACAATGAGGGGATTCAATGACTGTTGGTAAAACACTGAAAACGTTGCTTTTAATGGATGAAACAATGCTTTAAGTGAATGCAACTGTTCATATTAATCCGCTGGCTAAAGGTTCCGCCGCTGGGGACAATTAAAATTAAAAGATTTGTGAAACTCGGTTAAATATTTAAAACGTTATTTACTTTCGGCCTCTCCCAGAAAAAAAAATTATAAAGCCGGTGGGCAAAAGGTTTGGATTTGTAATACTGTGTTCATTTGTAATTGCAAGGAGTCCGGATCAAGAGTAGCGCTGATTGAGTGAGCAAAGCTAACGAAAATCGGGGTTTGTTAGCCAGTGTGCACAAACATACACTGACGGTATACACACCTTCTGCCTCAAACGCATGGGAGAGCAAACCATCCCAACGTTCGAAACGTTGCATTAAACACCACCCGTGTGTAGCACGGGCTTCAGCTAGCAGTGATTGTAAAAGAGGGAAAAATAAACCCTTAAGTACTACACCACATTGTCAAAGGCTATCTGCCCGATTTTGAAATAGTCACCATCGTTACAACAGAAAACAAATGTACTCAACTCGCCGTCGTCGTGTTCTATATCGCACACTTCCGAAATACTGCAGTAAATCCACAGACACCATGAGGCATACAGTCGCTTAGCCGATATGCGCACGGTGCCCAACAAAAAGCATCGCCGTTATTGCCAATTGCTCAGGAAGAATTGCAACGGTAGCTTCAAAAACCTTATAAATACATCGTTTTCATGGACTGAGTGACACATCCAACTCTTATCATTTCCAACAGTAAAACTAGTCATATCGCTCGCTTCGCTCACTCTATTGGTGTCGATAGGAGCCGATAAAGCGAGTCCCCTCTGGAGCGTCGATCATGCTTCGTAAGTTTATCCAATCACCAGACCACCAAAAAATCAATGTACAGATTATTTAGATGCAAGCTAACAGCAACAGTTGCTCACAATTCGTTCGTTACATTCCTTAGCACTTATGCATGTCATCTACATTGTTCAAAACGTACGAGTTAGTGTGTCTGTACGTCTACTCCTCCGAGAGTAAGTTCACTACGAAGATGAGAGCAGTGCCTTGGAAGATTGAACAAAAATTGAACAAGTTTACTGTATGTTCAATTGGTTATTCAATCCATGCACCTTGCTTCAAAAACATGATAGTGTGACAACCTTGTGACAGGGTTCGCACTGAGAGCTTACAGTACTTGTAGGTCCTGTATTTTCATTTTGGCATTTGTAAGAACCTTATAAGTGCTTATTTGGTCCAAATGCCCTTACAAACTGCTTTTTTGGGCCTGAGAGATGATTTGTCTTACAAATGTAATTTAATTTGCAACAGCTAAAACTATGTCAACGCTAAAACAAGGTTTTCTTGGAGTTCAATAAATCAAATTTTGACTTGTGGCTTTAAAGTCACTATCTGGCTTACTGTACGAAATCAAAATAAAAGAAGATGAAAGGAAAAAGAAGGAGACAAAAGCAAAAAAAGTACAAAAGCTAAATGAAAGTGGACGAAACAGAAAAAAAACTGTAAAAACAAATTCACGAGTTTCAGGGCCGGATTAAGGTTACTCGGGGCCATGGACAAAATTCTTGAAAGGTCCCTCCCCTTTCCATATTTTTCTTCCACGTAAACAGCTCTTTATCTAGGGGCAAATGAAGAAAATTGTGGGAAGGGGAAGAATTTTTGTATTTTTGAATTTTTCTTATCAGTATTCTCATCTTACCTTTTAGAATTTTACTGCTCTATATTTTCTGCTTATTCTGACCAATTTTTTTATTTGTTTTGATTGTTAAAACATCATGAGAGAAATTTTGTTTAGCTGAAAAAGTTTTCAGCAGGGACAGGGGCTCTTATGGTACGATATTATGGTAAACTGCTCTTGCAAAGTTTTAAAATTTCGTGTTACCTTTTGGCGCCCTCGTTTGCGAGCCAATGGCAACAGGTGAACCTCCTACAGATATACTTCTTTTACTCTGGATATTGTGTTCATCTCTGAGAACTTGCACAGTCAGAACCAATATTCTCTCCCACCACTGGGTAAAGCAGATCATGGTGGCATCTGTTGGGAGGTACAGCACCCAAACTTCACGAACTGTATCCGTAATGATGAAGAACAACTCGGTACCCGAGTCAAGAAAGACTTCTTTAGAGCAGATTACAAATCCATCAACGAATCCTTGACTGCAGTGAATTATGATGAAATATTCTAGCCCTGCACAAGCATTGAAGGTGACTAGGGAACCCATCTGAGGGAAACCATCTACTCAGGGAAGTACTATCGTAAGACACCTAACCTTCCAAGACACATTTTAGCAAAGATTAAAATCAAACGATCACTTTGGAGTAGATTCTTCAGGAGCAGACAAAACTCTGACCTTGAAAATTTCCAAGCCCAATGAAACAAGGTTGTTGACCTACTTCGAACATTCAGAAGAGAACACCTTAAAGTGGCACTATCACCGTTTCAAATGCGAACGAAAATACCATGGTGCCATCTAGCGACAGTGATATTGTTAACCTCTATAGCTTGCTCCCAGGTGCACGAGGACGAACAAAATTTTCACTCAATAATTACGGAGGTCGTAGCTTGTTTGTTTCGTTAAAAGAAATGCCGTTATGCATTCTTTCGCTTGGTGCGAGCAAGAGCTACATAGTACTGCATAGCGATAGAATGTTGTCAGATTCCGTCTGCTTTCAAACAGTGATAGTGCCACTTTAAGGAGGTGGTCAAGAATATCAAGAGGAACCCAAAGAGATTTTTTGGACATCTGCGGCATCAGCGTAAAGCAGAACCAACAGTCGTAAGATTGCTTGATTCTCAGAGAAACAAAGTGTTAAATGTTAAGGGTGTACCAGAAGTTAGTTAAAATGGAACGAAGCATTCCTGTATGACAGAGAGCAAAGGGTTGTTGTCAATGGCATGCAGTCCGCCTGGATGCCAGTTTACATCAGGAGTACCGCAGGGCCAAAGCTGTTTTCTCTGTACACTACCGAATCTCATCATGCTGTGAAGAATGACTGCTGGAAGTTTGCAAATGATCTAAAAAGATCTGCCATGACTAACGATCTAGAACAAGATACTGGATTTCAAGGGGACATTAACATTTTTCAGTCGTGGTGTGACAGTCACGGCATGCGACTGCACCCACAGAAGAGTGGAATAATTTATCTTGGTTCAAAGAACATTGGAAGAGATTATTTGCTTGACGGAATGAAACTCCAACGTTTTGACAGTGTTTGAGACCTTGGTGTTATTATTGAGGATAACCTTTCACTCAGCGCTGCTGCTTCTGCAAGAGCTAAAAGAATGGCTGGGTTTCTTTATCGGCATCTTCCAAAGCTTAGCCCAAGTGATTTTTCCCGGGTTCACAAGACCCTTATCAGACAAGGTGTGGCCTGGGACCCATGGCTGAGAAAAATATCAACTTGTTGGACGGGGCTCAGAGGTTGTCCTCTCGCCTGCTTATGAAAGACAGTCTCACATACGAAGGTAGACTTACGGTAGCCAAGCATCCTATTCTTGAACAGAGGAGAGAGAGGGGGTGACTTATTGAGAGCTTCAAAATTATAAGAGGACACTATGGTATCAACTCTTCAGAATTCTTTAGGCCTGCAACTACCATCTTTCTTTGGGGAAACTCCCTTAAAGTGGCACTATCACCGATTGAAAGCAGACGAAATCTGGCAACATCTAGCACTTGCTTGCACCAAGCGAAGGAATGCACAACGACGTTTCTTTTAACGAAACAAACAACCTACGACCTCCTTAATTACTGAGTGAAAATTTTATACTTGACATTGACATTGAAAAACACCAGCAGTAAGCTTATTGCTTTTGATGCTGGGAGGAAATGGGTAGGGTTCACCAGTTCTTGTACACAAACTGAGGGGTGATGGTCGGTAAGAAGGTATCTAATTTGGTTTTGAAGAGATTGGTATTTGATGCGGTGACAATGTCCCTAGGCAGACGGTTCCAGGTGCTGCAAATCCGGAAAGGAAGAGAGAGTTCATGGTTTTTGGAAGTGCAGCGGCGTTGAAAGATCTTGAGTCCGTTGTTTCTAGTTTGTGGGTTGTTATTGATGACAAAAAGGGGTTTATTTGTGTTTGAGGGAGAGTGCAGGTGGTTGTAGGTAAAGATGAGATCGCCTCGGATTCGGTGGTATTCGAGGGTGGGGAGTCGGGGAGCTTTCAGGCGTTCAGTGTAGGAGAGGTGGCGGATGGAATGGACTTGTTTTGTGGCTCTTCTCTGGAGTCTCTCGAGTTTGTCGCGGTCAGATTCAAATCTGATCCACCAAGCAGAATTAGCGTACTTAAGGATGCTGCGAACAAGGGAGCGGTAGAGCAAAAAGAATGTACGTTCATCAAGAACAGAGAAGCAGTTCCTGATGATAGCAAGCATCCGATAGCCTCATCTGGTAATGAGGTCAATGTGTTGAGAGAAGGTGAGTTTTTGATCGATGAGCACACCAAGGTCTTTCTGGAAGTCTGCATGTTTAATTGGGGGTCCATCATCTTGTAGGGTATACTGGTGTAAGATGGTGGGATGGCCGAAGCTAAGGACAGCACACTTTGTTTCGTTGAGGTGCATGTTCATTGCCTGGACCCGTTGAGTGAGTTTATGGATGTTGGATTGAAAAGCAGTGGGGTCATCAGGGGAGATGACTGGGGTAACAAGCTTGGTGTCGTCCAAGAAGATGCAGCTATTACATGTAAGGCAGTCAGGTAGGTCATTAATGAAGATAATGAAGAGGAGGCCGGCGAGGACACTTCCCTGTGGGGCTCCACTGGTAACACTGCCGATGTTAGAAGAGGCACCGTTGATGACAGTGCGTTGAGTTCTGTTTGTGAGGAAAGCAATAAGCCACTTTAGGAGGTTGCCAGAGATGCCTACAGTGGACCTCGTGCACCTGGGTGTGAGCTATTAAGGTTAACAATATCAGTGCAGTGAGATGGCGCCACGGTATTTCCGTTCGCTTTTCAATAGGTGATAGTGCCAGTTTAAGATCCAGAAGCCCCATGCAAGACTCGAAGTAAGAAAGAACTTCTTTTCTGTGCATGTTATCAATGTATGAAACGCTCTCCCCGATGAAGTGTGTTTGGCAACCGCCAGACACAATTTAAGGCAGCTCTCGACAAACATATGCACTACATGTAATCCTACTGTTCCACGCCCCCCCCCCCACCAACCCTAGAGCATTTCCCATGCCGTCTCTTTTTCTTTTTTTCTTCAGCTACAAGTCTCTGGCTTTGCTGTTTTCCCGGTATTAAACTTAACTAAACTTTATTTAACCTGGCTGCAGAACGCGGCTAAAGAAGAAAACTAAAAAAAAAACTGCTGAGTAGGGGGTGGTATATCCTGAAACGAGGGCGATGCTTACCATGGTTTCCGGTCGTTAGTTGTGTTGCGTAGCAATGTAGAAAACTGCGAATAATATGGTTTTATTACAAATCAAATTTACAAAAGAGCAATACAACGAACACAAATGAATCAAAGAACATAAAAAAAAAACAACAACAAACAAAGACAACACAAAAAAGACAGCAATACAAAATCAACAAATACGGAGCCCTGCAGAGGCCATCACTAAATCTTTTTTGTGTGTATTATTCCAAGATATTATCTCGAGATAATATCTCGTGATAATACACACAAAAAATATTTACTGATGGCCGCTGCAGGGCTTCGTAAACACACTAAAATTAGAATTTTCCCTCCACAAGCACGAGTGGGCAAAACATACCTTCTTTTCAAGCCCAATCTTTTTTTGGTTGGTCTCCCACAAGCCGTAGTCTCTGCAAATTCTGTTAATTCCTTCAAGAACTTGTTCGATGCCCACATCTCCACACCTTGTTACATTTTTTATTGGATAACTCACAATTCCGTAATTATTTGTTTTCCTTTTGACATATATCTCAAAGTCTATCATATGAAATTTATTGTTGTTTATTACAATACCCTTATAGTGTCAATGTTTCAAAACCCGTTACTCATTTTGATGTTAATATAAATTTACCTAATTGATTAGTAATATTTATATATTTATTTATATTGTTATTTATTAGTTATTGTTTTCTTTTTCTCCGTTATATCCTGCATGCACATACTCAATTATGTCAGGTATTATTTTGTTCAAACAAATCGTGCATAGCTTGAATTTTTCAGCAGTGTTTTCAGCAGTGTTTTTCACACTGCTTTGTGAAATTATATGCGCGAATGTATTTTTACCAATTTGTTTTTGTTCTGTTTGTATGCTTCATGCTTTGCAGCCGTAATCCTGTAATGCCCTTTGGGCGCTTGGATTTATTTCTTAAAGTTAAAGTTAAACAAAGACAGTTTTGAAATTCGTTAACTGGGCACGACACGCCGAGGAAAGCAAAATCCCAGACAAATGTGCACACCGTAGACGAAAACACTCCATCACCATATATCGTCCTAGGTCAAAAATGTTTTGACCCGTTTCAGTGGCCATATTGCAGCATACTTCCGTATCCTATTTTAATCCATCGTTGTCTCAATAATTCAGACAGCGATGTTTAATCTCAAGACCCAGCAAAAGTTCAACAAAAAACACTTTTCAAGGATCATGAACCGAATTTTTTCGGCGAGGATGCTTTGTGACTGGCTATCTCAGTTGGCCTTAAAACATAAATCGAAGGGCGATGATCTGTCTGTGAACGTGCAGGGCAGTTGTCAACCTGTCAGCCCGAGGGAAAGGGTTTCTCATTGCGCTAGGATTTCCTACAGTTATTTCGTTGTAGGAAATGAAGTTATATCCTACAAAGCATTCATTTTTCTTAAACGGTCATCCCAGTTATACATCCAGTTTGTCTAATGCTTAAATTCGAACTTTTATTTTTGTGGATTTCATTCAATGGAAGTTTTTGATGTCGGCTCTATTCCAGCTGATGCCTCAACTTTTGTCACGTCCGAAGTTGTTGTTGTCAACAGTGAGGAAAAATCGCTTAAATGTGTTGAATGCGGTAAGACCTTTCAGTTTCAATGCCGATTAACGCGGCATATGCGTATACACCAGGATGAAAAGCCATTCAAATGTTTGGAGTGTGGCAGCGGCTTTGTAACCGAATCTAACTTGAACAAGCACATGTTTATACACACTGGATTGAATTCGGCTGACTGTGACGTGTGCGGGAAAAGTTTCACGAACAAGACCTCATTAACAACACACAAGTCTATACACAGTGAGGTAAAGCGATTTAAATGTGCATTTTGCGGTAAAGAATTTGCGCAGAGAAATAACTATACAAGGCACATAATTATCCACAGTGGCCTAAAGCCACACAAATGTGAGGAGTGTGGGAAAGCTTTCGTCTCGAAACCCCATTTAAGACGTCATATGATAGTACACAACGAAGAAAAAAGGTTTAAATGTGGGGAATGTGGTAAGGCCTTTGAAGGGAGAGGGGAGGTAGCGAAACACAAGCTGACACACAATGAAGATAAAACCTTTGAATGCGTCAAGTGTGGAAAAACTTTCAGAACCAGAAAACAATTATACCAGCGCATGTATAACCATCCTGGAGAGAAGCCGTTTCAATGTGGCGAGTGTGGTGTTGCATTTAGAAGTAAATTGCATTTCAGGAACCATGTGCTGATACACAGTGGAGCAAAGCCATTCGAATGTAATGTCTGTGGCAAGACTTTCACTGCGAACTCGACCTTGAAACAGCACATGCTTATACATAGTGGTATTAAGCCGTTTAAGTGTGAGGAATGCGGCATGGATTTCAAATGCAAATCCGAACTAACTCAACATGAGACTGTACACAGTGAAACCGCGGAATATGCATGTTTGGATTGCGGTAAAGGTTTTTCGCGCAAGTCTCATCTACAACAGCACATGCTTGTGCACACAGGAGAGAAGCCGTTTGGATGTGGAGAGTGCAGCATGACCTTTAAACGGAGTAGCGATTTAAAAAGGCACACCCTGTCACACAGCGACGAGACGCCATTTGCATGTGAAGTCTGTGGCAAGGCGTTTAAACGGAAAAACAATTTAGCAGAGCACAGGCGTATACACACTAGAGCGATACCGTCTGAACTTGCTGAAACAGACGAAGTGCTTAAAAATCTGTTTGGTTTAACAGAGTTCACTCCTGTACAGAGTGTGGAAGATCAGTCCTAAAAATGTGACCATTTCCTTTCCAATAATTTATTTAGTTATTACCATTTGGCCCAGTTCTAGGAAGCATCTGTGACAATGGAGTGGTCCAACTTGACTCCACTCTCACCGTACGGAGAAAGGGAGTCGCTAAAGTAATCCCAGATACGATCTAAGCGTCGATTCTTGTGAACATGATCGTCCATCCCGTAATAATATTGGTTGTTTTAGTTGAACTGACTTTTCCACGATTCTAAACAATGACCACTCAAATGATAAAAAGATTATGGTATGACACCGTTGATTTCCTACACCGTAATCGTGTGGCGAATGGTCTGCCTTGGACTGCTTCAGGCAACAAGATCAAACATGGTCTCAACCAGTACTTCCGAATATTAATCCAGCAGTAGTCGACACTTGGCGGTAGACTCTAAAAAAGCTCTCGCCATTTCTTTGTTTCTACTTGCTACATCGTGTTTGTTAAATTTATGCATTTATTTCATTGTATGTTGTTTAGCTCGGGTACTTTTGAAGAAACTATTTTAATATTTTGCAACCCTTGTAAATCTAAGTTCACTGCTGCAAACCATTTATTTGCAACTTGTACGGTCCCAGACATAATATCGCTTCTGTAATGCTAGTTGCCGTTTTCGCAAGTGGGGCTAAAATTCAAGTCGGCAACTGTGTTACTTTTTTTGCACCAAATGGCGGAGAGTGGTGACTAACATTGAAGAAGGTTGGCCTCAACCTTGTTTTGCTCCTGGTTATTTCTGGTGGGCCTGCCCCCCTTCCCCCTCTCACTTCCAATAACGTGACCACTCCGAGAAGATCAAAGATTTCAGTTTGACAGACTATTTCAAATGAAAGCTTATCCTTTTCCCATACACCGCTTGTTTAACGATGTCTCGTAAGCTTGCAGAACGATACCTTTGTTTGCAGAATCTAGCGTTATCTGGTGCTTTATAGTGCTTGTTTACAGTTACAGCCCAACTAAGTAATGCCCAAAGATTTTTTCAATGAAACAAACCTAATCTTTGACTCCTTAATTAGTGAGTGTAAATTTGGTGTGTCCTTGGGCAAGTCGGCAAGCTGTGAAGGTTAACGACGTCACGGTCGCTAGATGGCACCAAAGTATAGATTCTTAAGACAACCAGCCTTTAAAGTGGCACTATCACCGATTGAAAGTCTGCAGAATCTGGCAACATCTAGTACGATCTAGCACTTGTTTGTATCAAGCCAAGGAATGCACAACACCATTTCTTTTAATGAAACAAGCCGCGTTGCCCTTAATTATTGAGTGACAATTTGGTATGTCCTTGTACACCTGTAAGCTGTAAAGGTTAACAATATCACTGCTGCTAGATGGTGCCACAGTATTTTCATATGGTTTACAATCGGTGATAGTCCCACTTTAAATACCTTGGCAAAGCTACCACCCGTCCGTCACTCATTCCCCCCTAAAATACTCTGTTGAAATGAATAGCCAAATTAAAGCCGTCCCCAAATCGTCATTTATCTGCAAAAAAAAATTAGTTAAACGTTTCATAAATTAAAGTCTTTAGTTCCGTAAATTGTAGCTTCTCTGCTGTATCACACATTTAACAAAATCAACTTTATTACGCAATTCATGATCCGGAATTCTCCTAAGTTTGTGCCATTTTCCGAAAGTTTCCGCCACACTGGTAGTTGGCAGGCATCAGGGCCCATGAATCGCACTCTTCTGGACATAGATGAGTACTTTTGCTTCCATTTTAGTATGTAAATCATCTCTTATCTTGTAGTTTTAATTGTAGTATTTTCGTTTTGGCTAGGTCCCATGGGAATGGGAACGAGAAAATGTCACAAAAAGAAACAATCTAATGTCTGCCCTTAACTACAGGCCAGGGAGCCTACCAACTTGCATCAGGAAATGTTGTGAGAGAGTGTTCCTTGGTATTCGTAATGCTGAGCTAGTTGAATTATGAATTGTGGACAAAACTCAACATGAATTTTAAAGATGACATCACTGCCGTTTTACTTTGGTTATTGGGGAAAATACTCACAATAATAATATACGCAACACCAAAAAGTCTGTAAATCTCAGGCGAATTTTCGGTGACCAATTTTCTGCCAACACCATCAGGCCAAGCCCAGAGTTCTGTTCACAACAGCAACTACAAACGTCAACGGAGAAAACAAATTTGAATTTGCCGATTTTCTCAGTGGTAGTTGGCTCCAAAAAAGCAGCACTAGCTGTTGGAGGTAGTGCCCTCGTCCTGTGTTGTAAGGAATGGTTTCCACTGGATTTCGAGTTGGTGTATCAAGTCTGGGGTGGCAAACTGCATATGTTTGGGTATGCAGGTGCTTGCTCGTTTAACAGAGGGATTTTGTTTTCTTTGCAGTGTAAAATAGAAAGGGATTCCAGTGCTCGCAGATGAACTTCTTTTCCAGAGTTGGAATGCAGCACTTTCGTGCTTTCCCAATGTATGCTGTGTTGGGTCTTCACCGAAATTGTTTAACGCAGATAGAGACCGCATTCCTACACCCTTTTAATGGTGTAGCTGTATTGGTGTACCGGCTAGTTCCAACTTTGAAGTGCCATTGTAATGCTCATACAGTATTTGTATCTAAGCTAAATGATTTCGGTTAAGATTAATGAAAAGAATAGATCCCGACCTTTCAGAAAATCCTAAGCATGTTCGTTTCGAGCTATTAGACGGTTCGCAAGAGCACTTTGAATTCGAAAATCAACATACACTTTCGCCACTGCGCCATTACTTTTCCACCTTTAAATTGGCGTAGGACGGCCTCTGTCTAATTAAGACTGATGGAAAGAATAGATCTCCACCCCTCATAGAATTCTAAGCATGTACATTTCGGGCTATTAGAGGGCTCGAAACAGCACTTTGAATTCAAATATCACCATACACTTTCGGCGCTACGCCATTACCTGTTCGCCTTTAAATGTGCATAGAACGGTCCCTATCTAAGTTAAATAGGTTTGGTTAAGATTGATCAAAAGAATAGATCCCTAACTTTCAGAAAATCCTAAGCGTGTCAATTTCGGGCTATTAGAGGACTCGTAACAGCACTTTGAATACTAAAATCACTATAACAACCAATTGAAAAAAGGAGCGCTTGTGCGATTTAAGGGCTATATACTTTAAATACGATTTGGAGGTTTAAGAGTTCTTTTACGTAAAAGATGTATACCACCTTTCCTGCCCAGAATTGTGTGCTGAACATTTTTGTAATACATCTTCCTTCCAAAATATCAGCAGTTTTAGAGATATACTTAAAAAACCGTTTTTAAGCCGCCATTTTTCAAAATGGCAGTCACTTCCGGTCTGAGTTCGGCATGGCACTATCACATTTTGATCAGCATATTTTTAGTAAACGAAAATGCCAAATTTTACGCTTCTATCACAAACCGAGCGGTTTTGTTGTTTGCTGCCCCTCTAACACCCTTCCACGTAATCCTTGTCAGCTCATAGCAATTATCAGTGCCTTCCTAAAGCACCGAACGGAACCAACCAAACGCGCCACTGTTGGTGACAGTTCAGCTCATTGCCTATCATAGCTGCGTTGATGTTACTTGCTTATGTCAACCATCGTCAGCGATGAATCTGTTCCGATACCTCGCTCATGCTCAAATGCTCCACCACTGGCAACCACCTCCCCGAGATGGTTAGCAAATGGCATTGTTCGCGCCTGGCTACACCCATGAGCCTAACCTTGTCACGTTAACGGTATGACGTAACAAGTGCTTTGTTGAGCTTGCTGAGCTATGATTGCAGTTTCGGAAGGTACTAAATGGCTGATGCAACATTACTGCGCACGCGCAACGTCAAGTTTGGAGCCAAGCTGTCTGTAACAGTGGTGCGTTCTGTTCCTGGTGTAGGAAGATACTGCTGATCCCCACATAGCCACCCTCTTGACGATCCCTTTAATATTCCCCAATTTACGACCAACTTTCTTACCAACTCCAAATAATCCACCTCCATCTTCAGCCTCACCCCCGACGTGTCCCTAGTCGAGCTTTGCTGTTGCTTTAAGCCGCCAACAAACTACCTTGAAAGGAGGTGTAGGGCCGATAGCCACGATGCTCGGGCTCCGCGTTAACGAAAAAAAAGGAAAATGGCGACTTGATTTTGTGAAAAGTATGTGTTCACCACTTGTTTACTGTGATTTATCGTACTGAATACAATAGTGCACACCTTTTTTAACCCCAAACAAACATTTTAAACACTATTGCTTGAAAACAGAAACATGCCCAGAGTAGTGAAACACAGAATGGTGGCCAAACAGTGTCCGAATTGCGAGGCCCAATGTCCAGTCGCCCGTAAATCCTGTCAGTGCGGGCACGTATTTTTCATCGCCCGACGAGCCATAAGCATTCACAAATCTGGAGCGGGAAGCATTGACGAAGAAACGGGCGAAATAAAACGAAGGCGAACGGAAAGAATTAAACGGGAACGGCCCGATTTCTACAATGCAATGGAAATCGAAAGCCAGCTTAAAAAACTACATCGCAAGGCTCGTACGCACAAATCTTCGTCGAGTACCAGTACTTCTATCGCTGAAAATGACGGAGACGTGTCGAACAACGACGAACCTCCCCGTAGACGTCCGGGACGTCCCAGGATTCGCCCCATAATTGCAAAACCCAGCGAAACTGCTGACCCAGAGGAAGAAATATTCGCCAATATCTCTGCAGCGAATGCCCTTCAGTACTCTGTGATTTTGGCCGAAATCAATCGAAAAATGATGGTGACCCAGTTTAGAGTGTAATTGTGATTTACTGGATGATTGCAGTATCACGCAATTTTTTTTTTAAATGTATTTTCACGTATTCATACAAGCACATTGATTCGGCGCTGATTAAACTTTAATTCGGTATTGTTTCAAACGGCGTCTTAAATAAACTTAGTGTGTTACTCAATTATGCAGATTATCCTGTTAGGTAGGAGAAAGTTATTATATTGGTGATATGTTATGCACCCCACTGGGCTCATACAGGGGGTTGGATCACCAACTGGGGATACGTGGGGGGGGGGGGGGCGGATTGAGGTTTAATTGCGCATTCTCAGAAACTTGCAAAGCACGCTCAAATTTCATAGTTCAATTTTCGACAGCCCTAACACTGGTGGATGTAAACACAGTTGACTGTCTTCATCAGGCTCTCCTTCACGTGCTACCTCGTTCTTACCACTTTCGTGCGATTCAAATTTGGCGGTTTCACGTTGCCTCTCCGCACGAAAGTGGTAAGAACGGATAGCACGTGAAGGAGAGCCTGAGGAAGACAGTCGACTGTGTTTACATCCACCAGTGTTAGGACTGTCAAAAATTCGCGGAGAAAGACTGTTTCTTCCTTGAACTTTGTGCACGTTTTGTAAGTTTCTCAGAGTGTTGAAGAACTTTCAAAGTAAAGCGCATTGACAGCTAGTCATTAGTGCCAACCTCAGTTACAGGAGAAATGCAGGATACATTGGATTGAGCCACTTAAGTGTCGGAGGAATATTCGTTCATTATTAAGAGTGTTCAAATAGTTTATTCGTCTTTGAATATTCACCATTAAAATAACGTGTAGGCCTACATTGGCGATGTCAGGCTTTTGGTTTTCGTGTCAAACTTGTAGTAGTAACCTAGAATTATAAGTATGTGAAAGGAGGTGTCATTCGAGGCAATGGATGGTATCAATCGCATGAGAGTCAGTTTTGTGCGTCCCACGAGAACACACAGTAAATCTTCAAATAACTACAGGCTACCATCTTAGGTACTATTGGCTACAAGCTACAATCAGTTACTAAAAACGTTGTTTACACAGATTTAATACTGGAAGGAAAAAACTAGGGATGCACCGAATACACAACCGAATAGTTAACCTGCCGAATACAGAATATTCGGCAGCAAATAATTTACATATTCGGCCGAATACCGAATTATTCGGTTCTGTGCTGAATAGGCCAAATACCGAATTATTCGGCCAAATACCTGTAATTTAAACATATTTGATCATTTTTCCTTCTTTTAGAAATGTCATAAGACAATTCCTTACAAACCGAAAACTAAATGCTTAGCTGAACGTTCTTACATTAGCACAATTGCATAATTATATAGGCTACTAAAAATATTCGGCCGAATACCAACAAATCTTAACACTATTCGGTCAAAAACCGAATATCACTATTCGGCCAAAATCAGTATTCGGCCGAATACCAAAACTTGAATTTTTGGCTGAATAGGCCGAATAATTACCGAATATTCGGTACATCCCTAATATTTAATCAGTGCTGCAGTCACCCGCAAGCTGTCTTTGACATCCAAATTGTACAAGAGAGGAGCAGGACCATCTCCAACATAAGGGGCATCCTCTCCAAACTACTAATCCTAGATAAAACTTGCTGTACATGACACTAAAATAATTGATAGGCTAGGCTAACGATAAAAAATAGAGAGCCAGTATAGTGCACATAAGATGCATAATTTGCAACATTTCAAAGTTATCGCAACTTAGTTATCAAGCAATAAAACTAATACTAAAGGTAAACAATGCGGCTCAGAAGCCAAAACACAAGAATAACAGTAAAAACCGATTTTTCGGCTGAGTACCTTTGGTCTGAGTAGTCGTACTCGCGGTAAAAACACACAACCAAAACGGACAAGTTTTTAAATCCAGAAAAACCTGCAAATTTTCAGTGGACTTCAGCTGCCACCTTCAACAGGCCGCAAACACACAGTCCTACTTGACCACATATTTGCAGATCAACAAACGATTAACGGCCATTTTTTGAATTCTTCCTTTGATTCACAGTGGGCCTTTGCTCCGAATTCTGGGTTGTAGATGCTGTAAGTTTTTCGCGATTTAAAAACTTGTCCGTCTTGGTTGTGCGTTTTTACCGTGAGCACAAGAATAAAACTAATAAATAAAATGGACGTAAGGGGCAGCTTCGAAACTGCAAGTAAGGTACCTGACCTCTTATCTGCTAGTGCAGGTGAGAAGTACCGTAACCTTTTTTGATCGTTGAAAAACTACTTGCTGAGGGACAAGTTCCCCACAGCCAGTGCTACGAATGAACGCAGGTTAAGTCAACGGCAACTCTACGCTGATTTGCTTTTGTTGGCTGGTAGCCGGGTGGTATATCCCTTTCCAAACTTAATACTTCTCTTTGTATTTAACTTTGCATTTAACTAAAAAATAAAAAAAATACCCAAAGAAAAGCATTGAATTCAGAAGCGATGCCACTCGCCAACAAAAACCAAGTAGCATCGATTCTACCTTCCTGGCGCTGAAGTTGACTATGTAGTGAACAACTAAGCAATAGAAACAACATGAACTGCGATGAACCATGAGGCTAAAGACTGCAGCAAAATCTTCTGTCGTTTTTGTATATAACGATCGGATACCAATGGAAAAATTTTAATTTTTATACGAATGCAACTTAACCCTTTAAGGACGGTGCGCCCAAATGCGCCCGCTGTTTAATCATCGTTTACAGCTCTTCTACAGGTCAGATTGAAAACTTTCAGCCAATAACAGTGAAACTAAAAATATGATATGAAGGCCAGATCATTAAGGGAAAAAATGACACAAGTTTCATTCCCTTACTTCAAGTGGGTGAGAAGCTATTAATTTTTTTCTATAAGTTCGTTACGAGACTTCAGTGCAAATGCAGTCCTTAAAGGGTTAAGTTTCTGGATTTGTATGGCTCCAACTGCTGAAATTGTCCTAAAAAATTGGGACAAATTTTGCGTGTAAGCTTGTGACCATATTCCCCATTTGATTAAAAAGAAAAGTATGTTAAATTAAAGAAGCAAACGGTGTTTTGTTTATTGGAAACAATTATTGGTATCAGCAGCATTACAGCGGTCCGATACTAATATGGCAAAAATACTGATAAATATAGTTTCCGATTTCCGATATCAATATGGGACTATATCCTTGCGCTATTACTTGAGGAACCCTCCTAACTTTTGACACCAAATCGGGTTTTGGCCAAAAAACTGGAAAAACCGAAACCTGTGCCGAAGAAAACTGGCCACTAAAAAAACCTGGAAAAAACCACTGATGCTAATAGAGTACTGAAGGTCTGCTGAGTATTTTTCGTTCTTGTCGACTTTGGCTTTTCTGGTTTCATTTAGGGCTGAAATGACAACGTTTATTAAAAAATTTTCAATTTTTTGGGACTTCGTTACAGCAACACCCAAAAAATGTGGTTTACGGGCGAGGTTGCAAATTGAAGCACCAGATAATCGGGCATTTTATTTTATTTAACTGATCGCATTTCTTTGATATGTAAAGCTCAAAGCTTGAAGAGTATGTAGTCAGCCTAAAAAATATATTTTGCAAATAAGTTTAGTATGTAGCATATGGGCATGTAGTATTCAAAGTTTTTTTTTCAGTTTTTGTTAAATAATTCCTAGTGATTTGAGCTGAATGCTTGAAACTTGTATTATTCAAAGCTCGTTTCAGCCGGCTATTTTACTGGAATGTCAAAATTAATCGATAATATGGTTATTTGTAAAGGCACCCATCCAGTGCCGGTAAACCAAATGTTTCATATCCTGTCGGGTGCTTTTTTTTTTTTTAACTTACTATGATTTTTGTTAAATAACTTCAGCAACAGCCTTGAAATTGCTGAGAAAATCGGTTAATCCTTTCTGAAATTGCAGTGACACCTCATTTTAACAATATCCAAGGGTCCTTGGAAGTACAGTTATATCAGGTTTATTGTTATAAAAATCATTTTTGCATGCATTATTGGTTGAAGAGCCTCAAAAGTAGCATTGTTATAACAGGTTTATTGTTAAGAGGTTTAACTGTATTGTAGAGGTGTACTGTATTGTGACATAGGGCCTCAGGGCTTCGTCGGGCAGATGACCGGGTGCAGTTAACGCTCGCTAAAACTCTTTGACCCTGTATTGTAAAATTTAGGTCTTACCGATACTGCCAGCCGATAACCCAATTTCAATGCTGGAGCAAATTGATATCAGGGTAGCCTAGTTTCCCTCCCCACCCCTATTTAAAATTGTTTCAATACCTGTCAGGGTTCTGCGATGCTCCAAAAATTATAGCACAGTATGCAATTGCAACTTGTACTCTTGATCGATCGTTTTCTTAAACCAAATACACACAATTTCAAAGTTAAATATTGTACCAATATTCTGAAATTGTGCATATTTTGTTTTTAAAAACGATCGATCAAGAATTACAACTTGCACTCGAACTCTGCTCGTTGCATACATCCACATTCGAAAAAATCAAATGCAGTGAAAATGCGATAGGTTCGCCAATTTTTGACCTATTTTGATATTCCAGTACACCAAATTCGTCGTCTCCAGAGCTTTCCAATGGTGTAAATTAAAACACACTAGCTCAAACCATTTATAAGATATATACTAAAAACTGGAACACTATTTGTACACACTGACCCACACGGCCCGTTAAAGCGGCATTTTAGCTGTTACTGTATTATCGTGACTAATTAAGGCCACGCAAGTAAAAAAAAAATGTTTCTCAGGCCCGACCGCATCGTTTTTTTTGTAATAAAAAAAAAATAATTGATGCGCCATTTATTAGTGACTTTTCCAAAGGGAACATTAGTCTGATCACTACTGTTGTATCAATGCTGCACAATCCTCCGCATCAACTAAAAAGCTTTGCCTCAAATTATTTTTTGGGGGGTTTCTGAAATCCGATCCATGCTTGCTTCGTGTAAAATTTTCAACAAAATAGCTTTTGTGTTGAAGCAGTCTGACTATTTTTTTTTTTAGTGTGAGGAGTCGACACCTTGTACTTGAAGTAAGATCTTTGCGTCAATGAGAAATAAAAGCTTTAACTACTATTTGGACGGATTGCTTTCGGAAGACGAACGAGTCGTTACATCACGTGTGCTGGCGTTCTTGTGTTTTAGTTCTGAAAACTACAAAAACAGTAAGGATTGCATTAGTATCAGTGCAAACTTAATGCGTGACAAAAACTTTACGGGTGTAAGTCAACCAATTGAAAACGTCAAAGTCACGCCTTGTTCTTCCAACAAAAAACATCAGTATGAAAATGGCTTTTTCTTCTTACCACAAAATGTGTTACACAATATTTAAAACTCCTATCCCTTGACAGTTTTCAACTTTCTATGCCTGAGAACCGAACTTGCTAAAAAAAAAAGCCTCATCCCTCGTTAGTTTTCAACTTTCTGTGCCAGAGAACCATTTTTTTAACTTTGCATGGCCTAAAAAGAAACTTGCAAACAAATTATACTCGACTCTTCTGTTGCAAATTCGACTCGGCTAGAATTAAAATTATTCTACTTGCACACACTTAGTATCTGCACTTGCGTACATCTCGTTTATGACTGCTGTGGGGTGGCAAAGCTCAGCCAACTTGCCCTGAACAATAATCTTGGGCACCCCGGCAAAGTACCTGCAGTCACTGCTAGCCATGGGGCAAAGTAGCCTGATGGTCAGCACTACCAGATAGACAGATGCGGGTTCGAGCCTTACCTCACGCATTTCGGGGAAGAGAAGAGACCGGTGATGCTCTTGTGGGTTGTAGCATGTTAAAAGATCCTAGGAATTTCCGATTGGAATCACCCAAACACAAATTGTCTGTCTCACCTTCTGGTGCCATGCATACTGCTGGGAGTGAGGACGGGGGCTTGGTCATCCCATCGCGCGTTACATGGTTACACTCTATACATATAATGAAAGCGGTGAAACCTGCCAGAAGCCTTATCGTAGAACAATTGTGCGATATTTCATCAATGGAACTCGCACTGCACGTCTTTATTGATAACTTGTCTCACGTTCGAATCTATTATTTGTACCCGTAAGTGGTCCAGAGCGAGCTGACGAGAAGCCTTTTAGCATCGAGATAAAAGCCCCGGAAGTTGACCGGGATAGCAAAAATTAAAAAGCAGCTCAGATCGCTCTGGACAACCTACACTAGTGGTACAAATAATGACTTAGAACATGAGAAATGTTAACAATAAAGACGTTCAGCGCGAGTTCCAGTGATTATAAAAAAAAAACCCGGATTGTTCTATGATAGGGCTTCTGGCTGGTTACACCCCTTTCATTATATCAGGAGCCTATAGAAAACAACTAGAAGCGTGTGTGGCTGGTCGATGTTAGGCGTGCTTAATTTAGTATGATGTACTAACGCCAGAAGGCGCAACAATACTGCGCCAAGTTGTCTAAAATTAAAACTGAAACTTAGCACGTGAAGCAGACGTGTGCTACGAAAGCAACGCTCTATTTTATTGTTGGCTAGAGCAACTTAAGAACAACTGATTGTCTGTTTTAGTTTTTTTATTATTACTTTGGTATTGTTTCCATGTTAAACACTTATTGTTTAAAAACAAAGGACCGAAAATTAGCCTTGAGAACGTGATGCACACCTCTAATCATGTCATGCAAGTGGCAACCTCTGCTAACAAATTTGTACACCACTGTAGCCGCTCCTGACTTAACACTGTAGTGGAAGTTACCGAGACACGCTCATAGTTGTTTTCTATAGGCTCCTGATTTATATGTATCGAGTGGACTGTATCCATGCGAGGGACGACAAGTCCCTGTGGGAGGGAGTCAAGCTAGCCAGTGTGGGCTCCCTGAGTTACTGTGAGAGTTTATTCTGGACCATATCTTGAATCCCAGGTTCAAAACCCTGGGTTGACCCCCTACTAAAAAATTGATTCTTGCAGCATCAGCAAATAAACATTTATTATTTTTTTTTTACGGTAATGTACAGTACAAAAAAATACACACAAACGAGTAATATGAATAGAAGAAAGTAGACTTAATTTTCTAAGAAAGACACAAACTCTGTTAACTTCGACAACTGTTCTTCGCTTGGTTTTATGGTAGAAGGTGGGGCATCTGCAAAATAAAAACAATAAAAAGCCTCAAGACCATTTAAAAAAAAAAGGAAAGTTGTTTCTCAGGCGATAACTTATATTTTTCTGTGGGTGTTTTTTTTTTTACTCCAGGTCTGCTTAAAAGAGCAACACAAGAATAGCATGAATGTTGTCAAGAGTAAACTACGTACACGAAGTCTTCCCATTTTATAAGTTCAACTCTTGGACATGATACAAACATTTTAAAACATTTAATTTGGCGCAACAATTAAGTAAAGACGGAAAAAAGCTTCAGGCACTCAAAGATGGAAAAAAAGTTTGTACGGAGACTTTTAGGCGATGAGGTGGTATCGGAGAAATAGTTTTCTTTTTTTAAGTGGCCTAAACTACAAACCTTTACAGACATTTTATTGTCAATATGCTATGTTTAGCACGTGACCGTAATTCAATACACACTTTTGGCTGCAAACCTGGCTCAGTTCACGCTGAATTGACAAAATTCTGCTCTTCGTAGCCCTGCTAAAAATCACCTGAGTACTAAACAACTTTTTTTCCTGATCCATTAGGATACATAGATCACATAATAATAGCTGATCGGTGTGTGTTAAAATGCAAGCCAAAAAAGAAATAAAGCAGGGTTAAAAAACATGGAGATTTTTTTTTACACCTACCCAAGAACCTGGAATTTTTATTCTATTTTCCTAAAATACTGTGCGAGACCCAACGTTAACGAACACCCCCGGTACCCAATCTACGCCAGTCCAACTTAATTCCAACCAAATGTCGCATGACAATTTTGACAAAACGTAAACGTCCCGATTGCCTCATGGGAACTTCCCCCCCCCCTTCCCCCGTGGAAATTAACCTACACCAACGGAACCTGCACAATTTCATTGTGTGCCTCTGTTTAAGATTAATACCACCAAAAACCATATACACATTGCATAATACACGAGAATTCATCACGGGCCTTCCGCCACTTACGCCTCCGTGACATTTCACAGCACCTTTGCAATATTCAAGTCCGTAGAGTTTTCACTCCAAGTTTTCATTTAACCAGCCCCAAACGCCTCGTTTTCATTCACCTCGAGTAATCGGAATACACATTCTTACCTCGATTACTCTGCATTTTCTTAAACAACAAGCCTATTAAGCGTCTCGAGCTGGATTACCCTCTTCATGCGCCGCACTCTGGCAGTATAATTACCATTATTATTACTAACAGTAACATCAATATTTTATCCTTATAATCACTTTGCCCCGTCGAAACAAAACCACTTTCGTAATACGCCTCGCCCATCTCGTGGGCGGAATTTCTAGGGTAATCATACGCCTCGTCACTTTGACGGTATTCACGGCTTGGAATTTCGTACCAATTCACCTCTTCCCTTGGACGGTATTTCACTACGCCTTTTTAAGTCGTGCCCGGAACGTTAATCCTAGATTCTTTGAAAAACAGTACTCACCCATCATTTGCCGAAATGCCCCCTGCATTTCACTACTTCTAATCGCTGGCAAACCTGATAAGGACCCCGCCATGCTGCCCCATGAAATGGTCGTCGTAGTCGACACGCCAATCCTCGCACTAGGCCTATTACCGCCATCTTGATTTTTGTCCGGCTGTTTCTACGCCAAGAAACTCCGCCATCCCAGGCATCCGCCGGATAATCCACTCGCCACAGCACGCGACGTTGGTTTGTTGTCCTTTGGCATGACCTAGATCATACTGTTGTAGGCTTAAATCAACTCTATAGTTACGTAACAATCCACGTTTTCACCTCGCGAAAGCGACACACGACTTGTCGTTACGACGGCAAGAGAGACAATGGGTAGTAGGCACGAGGGAGGCAGTGGGATGGAGGACCGGATGTGACGCGGGAAGCGGGATTGACGTCAAAAATTGCATAAATTAAGGAAAAACGGGGTTTTACCCCTAAAAATAGTTTTTACTTAGCCTAAAATACTTACCTGTATTTTATATATGCTTTCCAGTTTTGGAAATGCTACCCGTCCCAAACATGAAATTTCTACTCTCCTGGTCCTTGCAATGGCACTCCCCGGGGCTCATGACCACCGCTAGGTGGCGCCCCATTCCCGCTCATTATCACAGTTTGTCTCCCCGTTCTAGACGGTTCGACGCGGGAGGAGGGTGGGTTCCTACAGGTAAGTATTTTAGGCTAAGTAAAAACTATTTTTAGGGGTAAAACCCCGTTTTTACTGCTAGCCTAAAATACTTACCTGTATTTTATATATGCTGACTTTGTCCTACCTAAATAGGTGGCGTCGAACCCACGCCTTTGCAAGACCATCCTACCGAAATCACACAAAGTGGAACATGTGTGAACGCAGTAAGCAACTGTAGACCCTTCAGGTCCGGTAGATAGCCTACAACCCTTACCTTAATACTTCACTACTTTACCTGCCGCGGTGAATTGTTACCCTCTGTTACCTGATGAGGGGGTTCCCACACGCTGTAGATGGTGGGCGATGAAGGTATTGCGGTTCCTCCAGCGACCAATTTCAATATTTTCCTCCAACGGCGTTCCAGCTGTTAGCGCCCAAGATGTTATCCTGGTATGGACCCCGTGCATGTAACACCGCCCCCTGGCAGGAGTGTCCGAGCGACGTGCTCCTGTGAAAGCTCTGCCTATCGCTCTACCTTAGAGCCCTGGTGATGCAGGGTCGCGCGTAAAGTACCCACCATCCTTCGTGAGCTTTACGAACAGCGGGACTCGTGGCCTATCTCCACGGTACGAAATCCCTACAGCTTTAGTTTCCTCACATAACCTTTTGGGTCAAGTGAGGAAGGCCCTCACCGCCCGGGGGGCAGAGAACCTATCCGAAAATCCTGGTTCCAATGAAGGGGTTAAAGTTGACACCACAACTGTCGTCGGTGTCTCATCTGTCTCAAGGGTAAAAGTGAGGTTTCTGGGGAAGGCATCGTGCCACCGCTCAAACAGGGGAGGGGGGGGAGACCAGAATATGCAGAATGCATGGAGGGTCCCCCTAAGGGCACAGTATTCGCCCTATAGGGCATAGTACACCGAAGGACTGGGTAACTCGTGACCACACTGTGCTTACATATGTCTCCTTGCTTCCCCCCGACTGCCAACCCTGAATAGATGGCAGCCCTGCACCCTTGATAGCACACGGTGTCAAACCCTGGTCAAATAGAGAACTAACAACTCGTAAAGTTCCCATGGTTAAGGTTGTGATGCACTAACCGTCTTAACACTGCACCACTCCAACTACCCTCTCCACATTCCTTCATAGAACTGTAAGGAAGAGTCGCGGTGACACTTTCCCACCACGTTGGAGACTCCCTTGGATGATCCTCCTTTAACACGCTCACTTTTCACAACCTGCCGGTGTGATGGTGTGGGGCGTAAGGTTTGGGTGGAGTGTGCTGCCCAGATGCCGGTAAGGGAAGTCGACCTGGTCCGCCGACTTCAGTGTCCATAGTTCTGCCAGTTGTAAACGAATGACCCCGCCCCTTGGCCACCAAAAATTGCCCACTGGCTGTCCCACGATACTAGCAAGCCCCCACGGAATGTGCGGTTGCAAGGTTGAGCTGGGATTGTCCGCACTCGGCTTTGACCCGGACTGCAAAGTTAGCCGAGACCCGGACTGTGTGCAGACCGACATCGGCTGTCCGCTGCTCCATGCCTTAGACCAGGACTGGGATACGATCGCGTCCAGGCATTCCTGTACGTTCTTGTCTCCCTCCTGGCCACTACTGAAAGCTAAGGATTCCAGTCCGGACTTGGTCCGGCCGGTCTCCATCGATACCTGGTCGGAGATTTGTGGGGCAGGCCCCAAAACCACACTGTTAGGATCGTGCCCAATGTTCATCTCCTATGTATAGGCAATGACTCGTCATCACCATACCCTGTCGTATCCACACTGCCGTCCCGTCTAGGTGAGCCCGGTAAGGTAACATTGTCCTGTAGATTCACCAGTCCGTCCCCCGAGCTGGTGTCGACGAGGCAGCCCCCAGAGCCGACGTATCTCATCGTCCTCCAAATCTACTGATGTGGCGAAGTTTTCCCCCGTCGCGTAACTTCACGGGTATAACCGCCACTAGAACCATCCACTGACCTTGCCCAGATTTATCTTTCGTCTGGGAAGGCAGCGATAATGTGACAGCGACTAGTATACATAAACTCCAACTACAATGCACCAGAACGAACGAACTGCTATGGTCATGGCTGCCAACCCCTCTCCAATCCTGTCGCATTGTCATTCAAGGGTACAGCGTGTCAAGCTATCCCTTGAATCCATACAAGCAAAATCTACAAAGTGTCTAATATTTGGCTTGTTAAATGTCTGAACAGAATCTAAAAATGCCTGATGAAATGCGTGTTTTTAGGTGAAAATCAGACAAAATACACGATTTCACACATTTTGTCGGATAACTGACTTTTTCGTGTATCCTAGATACGGTAGACTTAGCATGGATGCTTGAATCACTGTCACATTTCCCCCGAATTCATAAACACGTAGTCATAAAACACCCTACCAAGTCTAGGCAATGTTAGAACATGTCCCTCGCCGATCATGAAAACACCGCAGAATTCCATCATCCAATAATGGTAGCCTAGTGGTGAATACCATGTCAATTCACCCATGCACAGGCAATGCTGCTATAAAAGCCACCGTAAACGAACTTCCCAAATAAACTTTACGCTACATCACAGATCTTATTTTTACCCTATTACCAAATTTCTGAGTCGTTAGGCTAATATTTCCAATAAAACCGTAAAATGTCAGTTCCAGGTTGACACCAAGTAAAATGTAACTGTCTTCGGCCTGTCAGCCACCAGGGCCGTAAGCCTGTCAGCCACCAGGGCCGTAAGCCAATTGCTCGCCAGCTGGTAACCCATACATGGTTCGTCCAAAATTCAATCAAGAAAGTGATACTTGAAAGTGAGTAGCAAGTGCAATAATTCCAAACTATTAAAACCTCATAAGATACAGGCTAAAATTACCAAAAAGTTGGCAAGATTATGAGGTTTATAATTAAATGCCGACCAAGTCGCTTTGCGAATTATAAATCATTTATTATAAAATAAATGAAGTCTTGAAACTAAGTGGTAAGCACTTAGCAGTGTTCAACAATTATTCATCGCCAAAAACATACTCCTTTAGGAGGAAGTTTTATCCGCAACACGAATAACCAAAATCCATACCATTTAATTGCCAAATTTTACTCGTTAAAATTAAGAATATCCACAGCAGTGAATGCGACTGGTGACACCACACATTCCAAGCATCGAATCACCAACAGTCATAACACAAGTTACATGGAACATATGCTGTGGCCAAGCGACTATCAATTGCAGAGAACTAATTGACTTCCACTAAGCTTAACATGAAGCTTATAAATATATAACTTTCATCATTGGGGTATGACAAAAGTGTATAATTAACTATCTCCCTTGAATGTGTGGAAATGACAAAGCGTTACTTTAGTAGGCTTTGACAAAAAACTCAAGACTCAAACCTTACTCAAGATTGTCTTACCAATACTACATTAATAATGGAAGATTAAATTAATCTCAATTTTAAGATTAACATGCAATCAAAATTAATACATTATATATAAAATACCACGCATGATATGGCGTGCCCGCGGTTAAAAACTGCGACACCCATGTGCACCAGCGGTCTGCGACTGCTACGTGTGCCATTTCGTCTAGCGCTCGGGATGTAATCAACTACCGCCTGGATATACCAGTGGTTGACGATTTTTGGCGCTATGGGATCCATCAACTGCCCTCGCGCAGAAAAGACTGGGAGAGCAGCGATAATGTGACTACGACTTAAGTTAAACTTCTACAACAACACACCAAGAACAGTAACAAGCAAGTTTGAGAGCATCTACCATCTCTCCATCCCTGTCGTATTGTGATTCAAGGGTACTGCGCATCAGGCCAGCCCTCGAATCACTGTCACATTTCCCAAGGTGTTGGACTAACACCAACCATCAAACACAACTAGCAATGTTTCAATGATAAACCAATTTGGAAACAATACTCGTAACCAACCATACACTAGACTCTTACTGTAACACACTATGGTCAAAATAGAGGGCTGGGGTGGGGTTACCATCCCCCCCCCCCCTCTTACCTGGACGTCGTGGTGAGGGCCTGCATGCCCTAATCATACCTACCCCGGACGTCACTGTACAACAATATACACCACTTTATCGGTTTGTAATAGTTTGTACCGATAAAGTGGTGTATATTGTTGTACAGTGACGTCCGGGGTAGGT
>JAHWFP010130613.1:10271-34996 GCA_023313725.1 Lithobius niger
GTACAATTCCACGACTGAAAAAATAATTTGGTTTTAATTATTCAAAATTTTATATTGTATTTAATTTTTTGAATTTCTTTTAACAACTGTTGAGTTTTTTTTCTTTTTAATTCTTATTGGGTAAACTACGTCTGAGGCCATACATTCTTTAACGCAAACCATTTTCTTTAAAATGCATTACTCCCAAACCTTAAAACGCTAGATTCATCCTGGCATTCACGAAGAAAATTATGACGTTTTCCATTTTTATTTAAAATTTAATAAACGCGGCTAATTATCACTTACATCGGCCACAAATTCCCCTTTATTTTAAATCACGACGAATAAAGCTAAACGCAGATGACTTCTCGAGACCTCACGTGCCACGCTATGCAAAAGACTAATTTCCTAAAACGCTCGCAGATTACCCAGCCGTAATTTCCGTTTTGCTAATAATTCCCAAATCCGCACAAAGTCAGTTTCATCTTCAAAATCAACGATTTGGGTTCCGCGCTTCAATTTGAAAACCTCGTGAAGCGCCCGAATTATGTCTGATCCATCACCATCTCAATACAGAACAAAAAAAAAAAAAAAAAAAAACATAATTTAACGTGAATAGAAAACTGACAACTCGTCTTGAGCGGGGAAATCAAGACCAAAACACGCCCACGCACTCCCCCATCCACACACTGGAGTCGTGGTTTTACTCCGACACGTAATTAAGAAACGTCCCTTTTCGTGCGTATTAATTAGCTGAATAACGGCATCATGCTCCATTCATTTCCCTTTTCTTTACGGCGCTTTTAATTAAGACATTTTTTTTTAATGAAACCTCTTTTGCATGCTTAGATAATTCCGCTGCAGCTTCGTTTCTGCCCAACCCCCAACAGTTTTGTAGCGATTTCTTTCTTTTTTTTCGAATGTAAAACGCTCGCAACAAAGACAATCCGTTTGCGTGAAACGGACCATCAGTTTCGCTTTCGATACGCCTCGTCGGATTTCCGAACGCGCAGCTTTCGTAAACCAAACAAAAGGGAGTAGAAGAGACGGAAATGCTTCTGTAAAGAATGGCATTAGCCCAAAATAAAGAACGTTTTTTTGGTTAAAGTAAACATTAACGTATTTAAATTCGACTAGGCAAAATGCGGTCATCCAGGAAAAACTAAGATAACGCGGTAGCCTTTTGTAATTTATTCTAGAACGCATTTAGGCGCAACAACATGTGCGTCCACAGTACCTGGTCTTGAATAGTTGTTTTTGACGATAAGGGAGACAAACAGCAGCAAACAAAAAAATAGCACCAAAAATTAACGAACGTTTATCTCTTGCCTGCACAGATTGAAAAGCTGAAGTGAATTCTTCCACGACATAACTATCGCTAGGACGTCAACCACAAAGGTTCGTGCAACCCTCAATTTCTAATGTGAAAAGAAACGAAACTAGTAATATTATGCGGACGGAGAGGCGAAAATAGTTGAGGGGCGAAAAGGGACGCATTTAGGCGAAAATAGTTGTTTTTAACGAAATTAAAAATTGACACATTTCGTGAATCCCACAAACTGAGATCGGTTTATTTAACGGCAATACCCACTGTAATAGTAAAACTAATATTAAGGTAGCTTCCGTCACTGTCTGATGATAGATTTATTTATTTATTTATTTATTTAAATTAGAAAAAAGACTAATTAATGCTTTCTGGGAATGTCTCCTATAAAGTGTTTTTTTTTTTTTACTTTTTAAAAATTTCTATTCAGTGTAAAGTATTATTATTTTTGTTAATCTTGTAGCGCCTTAAAAGTAAAAAAGTAAAATAAAATGGACTTTTTTAAGTCCACGAGAGACGAACAGCTGTGCATTTATTTCAATTCAGTGTAAATTATATTTTTTGTTAATTTTGTTGCATCTTAAAAGTAAATTATTTCTTTGAGCGACGGCCCACTCCTTGATAAGTGTTTTTCATTACCTACATTCCAATCGTAAGAACTTAAGATACCGTAGTAACTGCTGAGAAGATGAGATAGTAACTGTAGAAGATACCATAGCAACTGAAGAAGATATCGTAGTAACTGTAGAAGATACCATAGTAACTATAGAAGATACCGTAGTAACTGTAGAAGGTACCATAGCAACTGGAGAAGATAACATAGTAACTACTGAAGATACCTATAGAAGATACTGTATTAACTGTGGAAGATACCATATTAACTGCAGACGATACCATAGTAAGTTTAGAACATACCATAGTAAGTTTAGAACATACCATAGCAACGCTAAGGAAGATACCATAGTAAGCGTCGAAGTATCCATACATAACTACAGAAGATGCTTGATGTGGCCTTTATGTTACTGCATGCCGCCAACCGTCGAACATCATAAACATTTGGAGGCACGACTTACGGACAACTCTTGTCTGAAGGCTTTCCTCCACTTCTTTGGCTGGAATCCATTACACTAGTACCTCTAAAATCGAAAAGTAAAACAAAGGTCCTGTGCTTGACGGACGCAGACGATACCGTTCTGTATTTTCCTCAGCTTTTTCTAGTTGTAAGGTTATTGTTTTAATGCTTAGCATATAAAGAACGTCTCTCCCGAATCGGAATACATTAAGTTTCGACAAGACCTTTCACTTATGGTCTTCTGGCCCAACGCTACTCCGACGCAACGCTATCTCAACAAAGTATGCGGATATTTTATTTTTGTTCGGTATCAAAAAGTTGTAAAAAGATAATATTTTGATACCAAAAAAGCTGAAAAATGTCTTCACAACAAAAAAAAAACTGAACCTACAGGAAGGAATACAATTGCTATGAAAAAATTTGAATTTGTAGGTTACTACGCCTAAGGTTACTGACGCTGTCTCATCACCGTGCATTTCGTCTGAAACCTTTTCTAATGAGCTGTGATGGGATTTATACTATAGCCTACTGCGCATAGACAATTTTGTAAGGAAACACGAGGGGCTTCAATCAAGACACTACTACAAATTGCGTTCACCTGACTTGCATTTTGAGTGGCTGTAGGTGGAGTGACCCTAAGATTCCCTATACCATGCGCCGTGGCTGTTTGCTGTGACGTGCATGTCACGTGACTAGGCTAGTCCACTCAGACGGCCAAACAGCCGTTGTTCTCGTTCATCATTGGTTAACTCTTGCTGACGTCACGGCAAACAGCCATTGCGCGTGGTTTAAAAGCTAATTGAGAGATCACACAGATCATAAACGGAATCGAAGCAAAAAATGTAACGGAAAAAGTTTCTCAATATAGAAAAAACCGGAAATTCGTCGGAAATTGTGAAAGACTTCAGACTAATTAAGAAGCTGCGTATAAAAGATTCAACAAACCTTGGAGTATCATTGCAGTAAAAATCAATTGTAAAAGTTTTCTTTATACGGCTTGGAATGGGTAAGAGAAAAATGAGTTATTAAAACGTTTGAAGGTTTCAGCGACGGATGTTTGGCTATGGCAAAACAAACAGGTGCTAAGTAAATCTGCCGTAACTCTTAAATCAGACCACGGACAAAAAATTAAGCTTGTATTAATTAACTGTATTAATATGCTTAATAATTGACAGATGAGTAACTTAAATAGCTACAGTTAAATCATAAAGGAAATAAAAAATGGGTTTCTTAATCAGTACTATAGTAGAGGACCTAAAAATGTTGTCATTAAAGTAAGTTTTACTAAATGTGTTATAACATACAGTGACATAGTTATAATTTTACACACCAATTAGTGTAAAGTTAAGTTGTGTATTGTAATATTAACTACTATTAGACAATTGTCGTAATACTGATTTATGTAACCCACACAAGTAGAGCTTTGATATGCTTTATTGGAAATAAATGTAAATTAAAATAAAATAAAATTACATTCAATTAAGGTTCTCTTTGGATGTAGTGTTAAGGAAGCTGTACAAAAGAAATTAATACTAAAACTAAATTTGTTTAATTTCAAACAAAGATGTAGCCATGTGCTTTTTTAACGCATTACTATTTTAAGAAAGACGTTAAAATACCAGTAGAAAGGATTATACAACAGAAAAGCTGTTGGTTGAAAATGCCAGTTGGGAACAATGCGTATGGCAAACGGACTTATAAGAACCTGTACATAAAGTTAAACAGGCATTTAAAAAATAGACTTTAAATTTATGAATGCACACAGATTGATTTTTCAAAATACTAAGACTGTAAACATTAAACGACTTGTGTATTGTGCAGTACATAATTAATTTTGAATTATATATTTTTTATATCTATTTCTATCTTACAGCATTTCACCACGTGCAAGTTTGTAACTGCAGATACCAGTTCGCAATGAACTTCGTGCAATGCTTCTAATTAATTATAATTACTAATATTTATTAATGATATTATTAAATAATAGGGCGATGGGAGGGGAGTCGTCATTAAAGGAGGCCGCCATTGAATGCGCGTCGGGCATCAAATCTGAACATGTTGATACAGTCTGAATTGAAACAAATAGAGATGCATGGCCATCGGCCCAGAGGACGAATAGAGACACGTGGTAGCATATTGGGGCTGATTTTCAAGGAGGCCACCGTTAAACGGGGGCCGCCTTTGAATGGTGAGCTGGGCTTAAATTCTGAATGTGTTTGTGCAGTCCGAATTGAAATAACTAGAGGTACTTCGTTTTGGTCTAGATTGGAAGAATTGAGATAAGTTGGGGGGGGGGGGGGCCTGTACGTGATCGACATTGACACTGTTCTTTCCTAACTATACATGATCGATACTGACCTACTGCTGCGCCAGGATACATATTGTTACAGCAACAGTAAACTTGTGGAGATCGCTTAATGGTAGATCTCTGCGATTCCCACTGACTTATCATGAAACAGTTTTTTAGTGATTGTTCCTCAACCACATATCCGATCTCGATTGTTTTCTCGTAGTAAAACTGGTCTGTGCATGGCCGAGTGTGCATAATTTTAAAATCATTCGGAGCAATAGTTTTTCCGTGATACAGTCACGAAGTTTGCACTTTGGAGTCCTTTAATAGCGAAATTAATGAATATGCAAAATGTATACATACTTCGAAACGTTTCGGATCAGTATACGCGATCCTTTATCAAGCGTAACAAAAAAGTGGCAAAATCAATTCATTTGTGGGTGGCCGAAATTGTAAAAATAAGGAAACCTCCTGGCAGGTCTATTAAAAACTATATTTAATTTTCAACCAGTATATTGCAGGTCTTGTTCACAATAAAAGACAATTACAAAAAGATAAAAAAAAAAAACATTAAAAAACGGGATCAGCACAGTACTGCTGGCATAACCAGGCCCGCCACCTTAAATTTTTAATGTTTTTTTTTAATGTTTTTTATCTTGCAATTGACTTTTATTGTGACAAAGACCAGCCATGTACTGGTTGAAAATTAAATATCGTTTTTAGCATGTCCTTGGGGGAATTGACCTGTAAGGAGGTTCCCTTATTTTTACAACAAAAAAGTGGTTTAAAAATGACTCGAGTTTATACACAAACTTTATTTTGTATTTTGTTACGTTTGATAAAGGATCGCATATACTGACCCGAAACGTTGCAAAATATTGTATACATGGACCGTTCAGCCTTTTTATTCATTCATTCACATTTCGATGCTCTTATCCTTCATTACTTTAATAGCAAAGCTCCGATCTCTTCGCTCTAATTAATTGTGTTAATTAAGCGGCTATGAAAAGGAAAACATCTACACGAACGCTTTCATCGTAAGTCCTTTTAATTTCAAGCCTGCTTCCAGGCCTCTTTTTTTTTTAAACAAATTCAAAAGCCCCCCCCCCCCTCCCCTCTACTTTGCCCGTAGTTGTTTACAGAAATTTCCTGAAGTGGTATTAATGTCTTTGGGCCGCAAGGTATAATTAGTTACCATACTTTAAGACCATCCTTTGAACACCAATTCTTCTTCATTTTAACCAAATTCCATTAATACTGGTGTTGTGCAGACAAGACAGCATCAGCAGACGGAAGACAAACAGTAAAAAAAAAAAAAAATTGCGGTTGCTGAATTTCATTAAGCAAATGTTTCTCTGGCTGGTAATGAACAGTCGACCAGGGAGTAAAAGAATTTTCATCATCCAGTTGTAACGGCTTTTGACGAACGTGGCCTATGGGTTTTCCAATGAATTTTTCGAGACTCGACGGCGACCGGAGAAGCCGTAAATTAGAGCGGCCATAATCAATCCCGGTTCGTAATATTTATAGCTGCATGAAAATGAGGAAGAAAACTCTCTCGTGATTTACGACTTGATTTACGCCTATCCTCTTAAGTGGGCGCTATAGAGGGAGTGGGGGAAGGGGTTGTTATCATCATGATGCGGGTGGACCAAATGCCAGGCTAGAGGGGGTCATAACCGCAGTTCCGAATATTAAAAACTTTAAGTTACCGGGTCAAACTTGTTAAAAATTTTAACTGGTAATCGGAGCCGTAGCTAAAAATGTTTACAGCTCCCTCAAGCTTGTATAACCAGGAATAGCATAAACGATGGCCCATAGGGGGAGGGGGAATTGGGAATGATGGCACGTCAACAACTAGGTCATTAGCGCCAACCCCAGTCACAATGCTGTGTTCCGGGTTGCCATAGGGCCTTCCATAGGGCGTCCCATAGAGCTTGACGCTGGACAGCCCATGTTAATAAAATCCTATGTTCCATCTCTCGTTTGGAGTTACATTGTGCTAAATTGGTAAACAGTGCACCTTGTGCGTAATTAATCCCACAAGGTGCACTGCGGTGCACTCGACTGCTATCCAGTGGAACGAAGCCAACTCCCAGGCTAGGCCTGTGGTTGATTCCTTGCCCCCCCACAACCCGGATACACGCATATATAAAAGGAAGTGGATTGCGACCAAGAGATCAGATGAACCCAGCACTCCAAGTGAGAGGACTTTTTCCCACGTTCGAATTGCAGTACGGACGAAACTCCGGCTCCAGACGAGGCTAGAAAGTCAAACAGACGAACTCCGAGAGCATCGGGCCCTAGACTACGGCCACAGACGGGGAGTAAGGGCGGGTTTAACCACCGACAAATTTCTCGCTCACTAGCTTTTACTTGGTTAATACTAAATCTGCTGACTGCTTCCCGCCTTTACCGGAGCATGCGGCTTTCGAGTTGTCTATATGTAGTAACCATAGCAACGACGCAGACGCAGATTTTCGCCTCGTGCCTCGCGACACGACTACGATGCGTGCAGCATGACATCGGCGATTTATGACAACAAGAAAACAATTTTTACTGCAGAACAAGGCAGCGAACTGATTTATAGGGCTCAAAGAAATTAATAAAAAAAAATCTTACGGGAAAATCACTCGTGCTCTGATTGGTCCAGCAAATCTCTTCTGGTAAACAGCAACGTTGAAATGACCATGAAACGAGGAAGGAGTTTCGTTTTTTCAAGCGAAGACCGACTGGGGGATAAAGCGTATTTTTTTTTCCGCCTACCGATTCCCCGCCACTTCTCGCACGACCGGTAAGTTAAAGCCTCTTACTATTACAATAAGACTCTGGTGATGCTGAATGAACTGGCCTAGAACCGGGAACACACCATCTCGCTCCCAGACGGCCTTGTGACAAGGGATGGAACATAAGAAGCGAGCATTACAACACGCATATTTCCACGTGTATACATTCGTAAGCTCCTCCCCCTCCACCCCCACCCATATATCCCCTTTCCCATTTTTTACTGACAAAACAGCGCCGGTGCATCCGAAACCACCGGTTCCCTCTCGTCTTTTATCACCTTGATATTGGGAGTTTCTCTATCCCGTACCGCACGCAATTCTCTTCTGTAATATGAATAGATCAGACTGATATGCAAAAGGGAATATAATAGCAAACATCGGTTACAGCAACTACCTAGTTGCAACCGGTCTACTGTATACTTCCGCCACTTCACGGGCTACTTCCGCTTTACACTTCCGGTTTTTTTTTTAAATTCGTTTTAACTAGTTTTTGGACACTGAAAATAGTGTCTCTATCTAGTACCATTCCATTAGACAATGGACTCGCTGGTTGGCCACTTCCGGTCACTCGTGGGCCACTTCCGCTTTATACTTCCGGGTTTTTTTTTTATTCGTTTTAACTAACTTTTAGACGTGAATCTAACGGTGAAAACAGTTTGTCTGTCTGGTACCATTACATAGATAATGGACTCACCGGTCGGCCACTTCCGCTTTATACTTCCGGGATTTTTTTTAGTCCATTTAACTAAGTTTTGACGCTGAATACAACGGTGAAAACTGTTTGTCCGTATCTGGTTCCGTTCTGGAGTTGAAAAAAAATGACACACGGACAGACTGATGGCTAAAGTCGTTGAATAGTCTTCAAGAGCCGGTTCGGCTGTACAGAATGCTGAATGCCAAGTCTGCCAACATTCTCATTTTACTGTGTTTCTAGTGCTTCCTGGTTACCTGTTTGTTGGGAGTAAAGAGTTCACATCTACGAAAAAAATTCTGCCAGGCCTTAAGCTCTCTTCATCCTTGTCTGGAGACTAACCGCCCCCTCCCACCCTACCCCACCCCACCCCACCCCACTCCTCTTACTAACCAAACCAGGGCCATGTCAGTGATTACATGTTTGGATTTTGCCGCAGGGTTGCTTGGGATAGCACTATTTGCGCAAGCTAATCCCATTTTTGTAAGCTAATCCTATTTTTACTTTATTTACTCGTTGCCCTTAGCAAACAGGTATTTATGCTGCTCTCCATCCTTCCCCTTCCAGCATCCCCCTGAAAACAAATAATCGCACAACATTGTGCCGTGATCGTGTAGTAGTTATTAATGGCAAGGTTTCCACGACGCACAAATATTTTTTTCTCTTCAGTGGCTGTTTCCCTTTATTTGCCCAACGATGGCTTTCTGCTTACAAAAATTTCGTAGTTAATATAAAACAGTTGGAATAAAAACAGCAAATTAACACATGAATTTTCAATGAATTTTCAGTGAATTTGCGCTGCAAACTGAGGCGACTGGAAACGGTAATGACGTGATAGTCGTTCAACGTCACGCTGCAACAAAATCACGCAAAAGGCACATGAATCGAATCTCGCAAATGAGGCAGTTATTTCGTAGCCGAGGCAATTTCCGTCTTACTGGTAAATTTCCGCAAATGTGGAAAATGTCCCATTTTGCATGTTAGACAACTGAAAAATCTTTGTAGGCCAGGCAATTTCGCTCAAATTTCCCTCTTTTATTTTTTCCCTCTGAACTGGCACATTTCACTAAAAGTGGGGAATTTTCCTTCAAGCATGTTACAACTGAAAAAATACGTGAAAATATGAAAACTTTAATTCAATGTAATACAATACAGTGCAAATGGTTAAAAAAAAAGAAGCAACGATGTATGAAAATTACAATTTTAACTAAATTGATAAACATAATGTTCCACCATGTTGTTGTTTTTTTTAACACAAGGTGGGGGGGGGGGGGATTTGAGGCTTAATGGCGCGTCGACAGCTAGGTCATTAGCACCATCCTCAGTCACAGTGCAGTGGTCCGGGTTGCCACTGAGCCACATAATCCTGTGATGTTAAACAAACCCCAAATCTAAATCTTACCGTAAATACGTACAGAAGATTTTACTGAAGTGCCGGTATGCATAAGAATAGTGTAGTTCCAAGTTAAATCCGGGAAACTCAACGACTCGTACTGCAAAGTAGCAATAAACACCGATGCACACATATTTTGCTGATCGATCCTATCTGGCTTTCAATTCTGTTATCGCAAATTGTACTTCGTGAAGTTTGAAACCCGCACTGCAAAGCACGATAAACTAAAACAAGGCCTGTGCTGAAAATCTTGGGGGAAAAAATCACAATCATTCGCCGCAACTTGTAAAAATTTGCGAATATGCGTCAGTCTAGGATTGTGAAAAGTGCGGAGCAAATGCGATATTGAAATACGGAAAAATGCGAAAGTACGTAAAGCCGGTAACATGGTTTTGTTTTGTTTGGTTTTCCTGCACTGTCAACGTCGTAGCGATGCTTTAAGTACGCTCCAAACAATAGAGCAGTGACATCTGCCGCCATATTGGCACCAGATTAGCACCAGTATGGGTTTTGGAGGGCATAACTACAAGGTGCACTACATAAAAATGGAGGGAAAAACAACGGAAGAGCGGATTTCTTAGGCTTAAAATAACGTTGTTTTCTCCAACAACAAAAAACGCGCGTTTTAGGTCTAAGAAATCACTCTTCACAGCATCGGCTTCAGTATGACGCCCTTCTGTTTCTCTCTGCAGTGCCCCTTGCAGCTAACCCATTAAGGATCCAGCATAGAGTTACATACAATAATACTACGTCGTGTCACTGCTCTATACATGCTGCAATTTCGGTATTCCGCATTAATTACAATCACAAAGCTCCCCCACCAAAAATCAATTATAAGTGGTGATTCAAAAAGGAGTCTGTTGTAATCCAAGGACTACTTTACGCATATCGCATGCCGAATTCAGCTGTCGCGCTTACTCCATTGGCGAAACAATGCCGACTGAGCTGAAAACTCAGTTCCTTGTGAGTAGTACGCAGTTTTTACCTCAGTCGGGCTTTGTTTTTCGGGTATCCTTACGGCGTCCCACTCAACTTGTTGAGACCACGCAATGGCAGTAATGGGGAAGGGAGGGAAGTTACTGTAACTCGCCAACCTTAACCGTGATGAACGGTTTATGAATGGGGCTTTCACACCTAGGTACTCGCCGGTGCGTAGAAGAGCCACATGAATTCGAACGCTGCACCTTTAAAGAGCTTTCCGTTGCTTTCGGTGGCAAGAGTGAAATCGATGCAGGGGACAATAAATCGTTTATGCGGCTAAAATTGACACTTTTAAAAGTTTAACCATGTTAAATAACTAAGTCTGATCCCAATTCCGCCAACCACTTTTACATGTTGCCGCGGTTCGAGCTCACGATTAAAAGCTAATGGTTAAAGCAAATCCTACATAGCTACGTAAGTGCAGTCAAATGAATAAGTTAAATTTTGCGGTAGCCTTTGTCTGCACACAAGGGACGCTGCACGGTGAAAAATATATGTTTGTCCAGCACAACATGGAACAAACAGGAAAGTTTATCTACCCAAATACAGAGACAGGCTTTGGTAACTTGATTAGCAGTGGAGTGCAATTTGTAAATTACCACACAACATTCCGAAACACGGTGTGGCATTTGGATCCATTTGTCGCTTTTGTCTTACAATGAATAAAGTTGGACGGGTGCGCGGACGTGTATCGACACGGAGTCATGTTTCCGAGGTTTTGTTAAATACTGACCCCTCTGTGGGAGCCGGAATTACAGTAACTCCGGTTTCTTAATTAGCTTGAAAAGTGTTTGAAATAATCCGGAATTGTAGCGCGAGCGAGGCAGGGACGTTATTTATGGTAATTCCGGTTCCCTTGCAGGCTGGAGTCCGTATTTCAGAAAAATCGAGAGTTCGGTAACTCCGTGTTACCACAATTCCGGATTATTTTCAGACACTTTTAAAGCAAATTAAGAATCCGGAGTGAATGTAGTTCCGGGTCCCACACACGGGTCAGCATTTAAGAAAATCCCAGAATTAACGAGACTCCATGCAATTCCGGAGCCCCAGCGCTACAGTTAGGATTTGCAGTAGACACGTGACCTTATCATTGCATCATCCTTGACATCGATTACAACGGTGGGGAAATCGAAGCATCGGAAATCTCAACGGCAGGAAGCTAATTTCAAGAGATGCGGCACGACTATTTTGAGGGTAGCCTAGCCAAAGCAGTGGGTCTGGGGCAGCTTTGAAACGTCTCCATCTTGGGTTGGGACGGAGTTCCTAAAAGTGGCGCTATCACCGATTGAAAGTCAGCAGAATCTGGTAACATCTATAGCGCTATAGCACTTGCTTGCATCAAGCAAAGGAATGGACAACGCCATTTCTTTCAACGAGACAGACAAAACACGAGCCTCGTTAATTAGTGAGTGAAAATTTGGTACGTCTTCGCGCACCTGGGAGCAAGCTTTTAAAGGTCAACCATATCCCCGCCACAGATGCATGGCGCCACGGTATTTTCGTAGGATTTTCAATCGGTGATAGTGCCTCTTTAACCTGCAAAATTTTTCTAGGACTGCAGTGTCTTACCTGGCTTCTAGGGACATGTTTTGAACGAATATATTTTTTCACGTTAATCAAACACGAGTTAACTAACTGCATGTGTGTTTTTCGCGGAAAAGGCATGTATCAGTTAGACAACGGCGCTCGGCAACAATGCGGTAAGAAATCCGAAGTCAATCGAGTGCCGAAGGCCAACACGAGATCAACAGAGTCTTTCTTACCACATTGTTGCCGAACACCGTTGTCTCCACTTGTACAACGAGACCATAGTTGCGAGTCGCGTGCAGTCTCAAATTCCTGCAAGCCGGCTCCATTGTGTCTATACAATGGCAGTGGTAAACATAGCCGACGATTTGTTTGATGATTCTATACAGATGTGTTGCTGTCTCAAATTCCTTTAAATGTGGAAGGTGAATCTGTTTCGTACTCTGCTGATTCGCCAGCAGCCTCAGGTAGTGTTAATAATCTTTGCTTTTTCTTTGGATTCCGTGGTGTGCAGTCTTCATGGTAGTAAGACTGCACGGCACTCTAGTCCAACAATGATTTCATTGTTGCAGCCGTGCATCTTCACGAAATTAAGGCACGGCTACAACAATGGAAGAGTTGTACAAGTAGCATTACCAAATCAGCATTGCCAAAACTGCATCTGTTACATGGCGCGCACAAGGACCAGTTACAACTAACCGAACAAAAATCCGTTTAGAAAAAAAAAACATTAGAGCTCGTATCCCCATACTCTCAGCTGTGAAGACTTATAGCACTGTAACTCTATACAATTGTTTTATCATACGTTAGAAAATTAACTAGACATCGCATCTTACCTCTTTCAAGCCTACGCAGGGCCCTGGTGGTAATTGCGGCTATAATGATACATCTGTCAATGCTTTGCCTTAATGCTGCTTTGATGGCAAAGTATCGTAGAAACATTGCCGCAACTACCGCTAAGGCGTCACGCAGGCTTGGAAGAGGTAATTAATGACAATATTTACTTAAAGGTACATTCCTCCCAACGTCATTTTTCTTTATCCTCCACATCAAGTACGGCCCCAAAGTTCTATTTACTTACAATTAGTCAATCCCTTGCTAAAAATCCGTTTTAAAATGTTACGTCTAGGAGACTTTCTGTTGAATATTGGGAACTAATTTAATAACATTCTGCGATTATATGGTCGTTTGCGCGCTTACAATAGCCATGACGTTTCATCTGTGTGTGTGGATGTACTAATTTTTCATCGTTTGCAAATAATTAGCAAGAGATGAAAATTCTAAAAGACTAATGCGGTAAAAATTAAAATTATTAATTATGCCAATAGATCGCCGAAGAAAAATTATAAGACACTATACCCTAAAATATTATAAAGTGTGGTGTTAAAATAAGAAAATATTTCCGGTTTGTGACGACACAATTTTTGCGTTCATGATGTTTTGTCTACTACGCTCAAGGCCAACTGAGATAACTCACTACGAGGAACGCAGCTACTATCTTAGTTGGCCTTGTATTATTACAGCGAGTCTCGTGAAACGGTGTGATGGTAACGTGCGCGGAGGGCGATCTGCACGTGGCTGCTATAAGGCAGGCGGAATGTACCTTTATCTTTCTAATCTACGGTTTTACTGTCAGCAAGAAGCTAAGGAAGTTATCAGGGGTTGGTTTACGTCAGACCGATAGTTAACGATTTCGAAATGTCCGGCAGGCTACGGCATCTACGAAACTCGAATCTCGAGAGTTTTAGTAGAAGGAAAATCCCAGTGACAAATTTCAGCGCTAAGAACAATAAAATAAATACGAAACTCTAAGAGAAGCACCACACACAGTGGCGTTATTGTCGACAGCTAAAACAATCAACGCCTCAAGCAGTGCAAAATTTAGCAGCACGTGGGGCTTGTTGACTCTTCGTTTGCTAAATACTCTCGCGCCCTTCTCTCTTGTTTAAATATTTAAAAGCAACGAAGATCATTTACAATTTAAATTGCAGTTGCTACCGCATTGCTAGAGGCGGAACACGCGCCGTCTTCCACTTCCGTTCCCGTGGAAAAAGTTTTCATTTTCAAGCAAGAATTTGAAAGAGCCGCAAGAAAAAACCGGAAATGACTTTTGGGCTAAGCTGAAGACTGAACTAACTAACGTTTTACAATAGGGACAATGACAAAACAAAAATGAAAGAAATAACTATGAAAACTCGTTAGGTTTCAGTTGAGTATGTTTTATGAAAAGAAACACGCTCTTCAACAGATTTAAATTGAAAAAAAAACCTCACTAGCGCTATTACAAACAGTGGGTTATTAAAAAAAAAAAAACCTTCGTCGTACCAACAATGATTACATGCATCGTAAAATAACAGAAAAACTTGATATTCCGTGGCTCATTGCCGACAAATTTCCGTCACTCGAACGCAACGAACTATAATTTGAACTCCAATTCCAGGGAACAAGGACTGTTTTTCCTCACTGGTTATGTCAGAAAGTGAACGCAGTTTGATGGTTTCTGTTTTAGTTTTAGAAACAGAAAAAAATCACACCTTAATTATTATATACATTTAAAGAACCCCCCCCCCCCCGTTTTACTTTACTTTTGTTTCACGCAAATAAAAGGGGGTGGTTCTTTAAATGTATATACTAATGAAGGTGTGATTTTTACTGTTTCTAGAACTAAAACAGAAACCATCAAACTGCATTCACTTTCTGACTTAACCTTGCGTAAAAACAGTCTTCGTTCCCTGGAATTGGAGTTCAAATTATAGTTCGTTGCGTTCGAGTGAACTATAATCCGTTTTTATTTGTGTGCCTTCACAGCTGTGAGTATGGAGATACGAACTCGAATGCTTTGTTTTCTAAAACTCGAATGTTTTTTGTTCAGTTAATATAATAATGAAGGTGTGATTTGAACTGTTTCTTTTGATAAAGTGGCCGAAATTTATCGCCAATGAGTCACGAAATATCAACTTTTTGTGTTATTTTGCCACGCATGTATTCATTGTTAGCACGACGAAGATTTTTTTAAATAACCTTATGTTTGTGTGAGCGCTATTGAGACTTATTTTTCAATATGAATTTGTTGAATATGTGCATTGGTGATGGCCAACCATCGACTGAAATACATGACATTCATGCTTTTGGGTATCATTTTACGTGCCAAAGGTTCAAAATAGGATGTCTGATTCACGTTATGTCATGTCTTTTATTTCTGACAAATTTCCCTGAATTGAATTTAGAACGGTGAACAGTATCAAGCTAATGATGTTACATTAATTTTGATCTTTGAAAGTCAATATCCCCTCGCCAAATTTTATTGATTTTCGAACTTAGCTCAATCAACAAAGCCCCAACACCATTTCGCATCATAAAACCAGGAGGAAAAGAGTGTAAAGTGGTAAAAAAAATTTTTTAAAGATGTAAAATGCGAGTCACAGACATCATAAAACCGCGGCGATGGCAGCCATATTGTGAGAGAAGCAGGATAGCCAGAAAACCCGATTTGCACCTCACTAAACGTTTGGGGAAATTTTTCGTCTCTTCGGAATTAATGTTCCGAATTAATGCTCCTGACTCGCGTTGCCTAACCTAACCTAACCTAACCAAACCTAACCTGACCTGACCTGACCTAACCCATCATCACCTAACCAATTAACTGCCGTAGTATGATATGACAACCGCCAACCAGTGAACTGCCTTTGTATGAACTGCCAAACCCCAACCTTACCGCCTAACCTAACTGACAATAACAACAAAACCACACGAAACTGACAATAACAAAACAACGAAAGAAAAATGTACGCAAACGTTTGTTGTAGTGCAAATCGGATTTTCCGGCTATGCTCTACATTCCCGGACCAAATCCTTCGCAGTATGGGAGCTTTAGGGTGTCTGTGACCAGCATTTTACGTCTTTTGAATAATTTTTTGAGAAGTTTATTCAGGTTTTCCCCGGGTTTTGAAGTGAAAAATGGTGTTAGGACGAAGAGTAGCGTCGGTTAGTACAAAAATGTAGTGATTTGGCGTGGAGCCCCTAATTTAGATAATAATTCAGCATCAGAAGGGGTTAAGTGCCACAGTTGGCGATTTTCAGATTTTTCTTCTGGCACATACCTCCTTCTTGCCCGCATTGTACCATGAAAAAAAAAATTGCAAATCTTTATTTTTCTTGAGCTATAGTGTTTTTGCGGTGGTTGGCACTAGATGGCGTTACCAACAACAAGCCATCTCAATGCAAAAGCTACTGCACGTTCTGTGCAAGAAGGAGGTAAGTGCCGCTGAAAAATGATTGCAACACTGGCACATACCCCCCTTCTGGCACACAATTTTTTTTAAACCTAAAATTTTTAATTATAAAACTAAATTATGTGTGCCAAGTACTATTCACACACCTCTTCAACATGCTGACAGACATTTCTGGTGAGGTAGATGAAGTTTTCCATGTGTATTAGGGTCACACAACGGTTATTTTTTTACCTCTCCTGAAAAATTTAAGTTTTTGGCCCTTACTCCCTTCTGATACTGAACGCCAGCCAAATATTATCACGCAGACACGACTGAGGACTGACATAGGAAGCCACACCGGAACAGGATAAGTAGTTCTTTTGCATTGCTTCACACGACGCGTCAATTAAAAAAAAAATACAGTACATTACTAGAGGACAATTTTCATGTTACATTACAGAGCCAAACGCAGCCGGGTTCTTGCATGATCAAGCATTTTAAGGCCTCTCCAGACAGAAGAAAATTTCGTGCAAAGCTATGCGTGACTACGTGCCTACAAGGTCAAAATTGCAGCAATCGTGTGGTTGGTGTTGCGTTAAGGACGAATATTGAAGTCTTTTTTACACCATAGTGCGTCGGCGTGCAGCCGCGAGCAGCCAGTCTGGGAAGGGGTTTAGACTTCAAGCAGTTGCGTATGCGTGTAATTTTCGAACATTCGTTACACATTTTGTTGTTTTGCTTTCCTTCAATCCATACTTGATTTAACTTTATCTTGATAATAATTAATGAACGAATAGCCGTATTTGGAGCCTTACTTTGTTTTAATTATTTCAAGTTAAGGACCGGTCGTTTTTACTGCCGGGGGGGGGGGGGGGGCCCGAAAGGGGGAGGAGGGAGAGAGAGAGGAAATAAACCTGTGACCATCACATTTTCGTTGACTCCCCCTACTTTTCAAAAACTATGAACAAATCTTGACCACGCTCACTCAAGGTCCAAAAATAATGTGACCCGGGGGCCCCCCCCCCAAAAAAAAATACACTTTTCGTATGTCCATTGAGACTGTCTGCAGATGATTTCCTATCGCCAAATTAAGTAATTAGCACTCCACACCGACTGTAAGGAAAACGTGCCTCGTTTTTAACGAAAGGACAAGTTTGAGTTTAAAATGTGCTTTGCACCCATGTTGTGTCGAGTTTCGTACAATAAGGGATCTGGTTCATTTCACAGACAATCACGTAACAGACACTCATTTCACAGACACGATCATGTCACAGACACTTGTTTCGCAGACACCATCATTTCAAACACACCATTCATTTCACAGACACCCACATTTCACACACATTTTCAAACGGTTTTTTTTTTGTTGCTGTCTGATTGCAGCTTTAGTGAAATGGTTTAGCGAAACATGTGTATCAGGACGGGTTCGCTACAATTCTGTCCCACGACAATTCGGTCCCGGACAATTCGGTCCCAAAAATATAAGACAACATACGACAATTCGGTCCCTAGTAAAAGAAAAATGATCCAAGTTAAAAAAATAAAACGCCACTTAAAATTTGGGCAACAGCTATTACAACTATGACTAAAAAAAATGAGAATCTTATGTTGAGTGCAATGCCAGTTTCTACCTTTGTTTACTTGAAATTTTAATTTTTTTCAAACTCCCTGTATACTGGACAGCTTATGAAAACGAGTTCACCCGGAAAGGTTTATGCAGTAGGGCGGGCGTTATGCTAAGAACACTGGTGCTACAAAGGAGGGTGGGGAGGAGTCTAAATTCTTAGAAAAAAAGGGTTACGTGATTTGTTAACGCTTCCCAATCGTTGCTGCAATTTCAAAACTTCGGGTCCTACACGTTTCGGTGGAAATTTTCCCTTTGCTTCTTGAGCAATGGCCAAGGCAACGCTACTGAGCTTGATCCGTTTGAATGGCTTTGATGGCTTTCCACACAGTTGGATGAGTATGGCCAATCAAAGATTCTGTTCCAGCTCTCCCCAGCATTGCTTGTTCGACTGGTATCTATATAGTTTGTTCCACATTATGTTTTCAGAAAACTGACTGAATGACGACTCGTTTCCTTGCACAAAGAGTGCAAAAACATGTGGGTATCACACTTGTAGACTCAACATAGTTACTGTTAGAGCTTACGAATGGATGTTTGTGGATTTTTTGCACTTGTAGTGGAAGAAAAAGTGGTGTCATACAGTCAGTTTTCTGAAAACATAATGTGGAACAAAGTATACCATTGTTACGTCGTTTTATAGTACACGTGGATATTTACATAAACCAACTTAAAACACTTGTGCGAGTTACTTTTTTTTTGCGGGACCGAATTTTCGTAGGGTTATTTTTTATATGGGACCGAACTGTCGCACTATCTGTAATTTTGGGACCGAGTTGTCCAGGACCGAGTTGACCGGGACCGAATTGTCGTGGACCCATCAGGACGGCGTCGGCGTACTGCATCAATTCGTCACTTACCTCCCTTAATTCCTTTAACTATGTGGTCAGTGACTGAAAATAATGAGAATGTCATACCTCGTACACAAAACAATGTTGACGCCTCGCATCGTCGCTGGGAAGTCTTGATTGGGTGAGCACATGGTAGCGTGCACAGAATTGTAAAAGAGATACATACAGAAGGAGAAACACCCAAGTGGGGTTGACTGCATGGGGAAGATACAAATCTAGGTCGTCCACTGCCAAAGCAAAAGCAGCGCGTAAAAGACCCATGCGGTGTTCCCTGGTTAGGCAAAAGCCTGTAACAATTCATTCAACGGTTCTTGAATATGGCATAATTACAGAACTGACGATAACGATAAAAAGTTAATATACCTTAACCAGATTTTTTAAAAACAAAAATTGAGCCAGACAGAACAAAGGAAGTATGTTTCTCACTTTCATTATCATTCTGCCATCACACATAACTCTTAATCCAGGAAGAGTTTCGATTTACATGAGATAAGCGATTTGCTATTTACTCACAATTTATTGGAGCTACAACACAAGACTTTAACCCCTCCAGTGATTTCTTCGGAACCAATCACCGCATTGCTGAAATCCGCTGCACCAATGAAATTCACGTAGCTTAATAAGGCAAAAAAGTTGGTGGTGGTCCACTTAACAGAATGTGCCTTTGCAGCATTGATATGGCCGAGTGCCAGCTGCAGTACATTTTGGAAATGTGTCGTTTTCGATTTTATGGCTTTGGCGGCTTCGAGTAATTAGAAGCCAGCAATCAGGAACTGCAAAGATTGATGGCAAGAATTAATATGTTCTGGTTCGAAACAGTTCCGCTTTCTGTAACACCATCGCAAATAAGTCCAGAGGGGGAAAAAAATGCCAGTTCTGCAGTTTTCAAATTGCCACCCTTTTTCCTTTTAAGAGAGGCAATAATTTCGGTGGAAATGCGACTGGTTACTTTGCCCAAACGAATTTTTTTGTGTGCAACGTCTGCTTGTTCCTTGCTAAAATGCTGACTTAAGTCGGCAACCGAAATCAAGATTGACGCAGTTAAGAAGAAATGCATTTTCAGCTCCCTTGGTTTCACAGGATGAGCAACTTAAAGGACGAATACACGGACTTGCACTTTTGTTTATTAAACAAATAGGTTCCTATTTTTTTTTAATAAACAAGTGTAAATCCTTAAATACAAAAAAAAAAAACAACGAAAATCAGATGCGTGAAGCATTTTATACAATAAAAAGAAAGAATCTGAGATTTACCAATTTTAGTACGGTTTTTTGACACTAGATGCCGTTACTAACAAGTGTGTTAACCTAGCTGTATTTAAAATAATTCGTGGATTTTTCATATTTTACTTTTTTTCCTTTTTATTTTACTTTTATGTTTGTTCTTTTCAGGAAAACAATAAAAATATAGCACAGAAATGAAATTAGTTAACACAATCAGCTAACAACGACATCTCGTGGCAAGAAATGGTACTTAAAATTTGTAAATCTCAAATTCTTTCTCTTTATTGTAAAAATGCTGCATGCAACGAATTTTAATGTTGTTCCTTTTGCATGTGAGAGCTAAAAAGGCCTATTTTCCAAATTTTTATTTTTGAATTTTTTGATCAAATGTTTGTTCCTTTCAGAGAAAAAATTGAAAATATTCGCCTACAAGCCAAACCAGTTAACACACCTCGCTAATAGTGACATCTAACGGCATCGAATGGTACTAAAATTGGTAAATCTCCAATTCTTTTCATTGTATAAGGTGATGTATACGTACACGGATTTTAATTGTTCTTTTTTGTATTTAGGAGAGGTTTTGTTCTCTTTAACTTTTGTAGGATGCAGTTTTCTGGTAGGACCCACAGATTCCGAGATATTATCGGAAAACTAATAAACAGTGACCTATTTTTGTGGTATTTTATGGTATAGCGAAGCCAGCTCACCCCCAAATCATCAGGACTTTTGATATAGTCATTACTAGACCTACCCGCACAACCTTGCAAAGGTTCAAGATTATGGGATTTTATGCCACCATTTGCCAAATTTGAGCCTTCGTTGACTGGACTATTGGGTCCGTATTGATGTGGAGGATCGAGAAAAATGGCGCTGGGCGGTATATCTCTTTATAATTTAAACCATGCGCAATGGCTGCTTGCCGTGACGTCACCATGAGTTAGCCAATGACAAACGAGAACAACGGCTGTTTGGCCGTCTGATTGGACTAGCCCAGTCACGTGATATGCACGTCACAGCAAACAGCCATGACGCGTGGTATACAGTGTTGTCATCGTAACGACACTAGAATGTCACTTTGTGTGTGGAAGAGCTACCAGCGAGATACGTTCGTCGTTCGAGTCTGTTCAAGCTAAACCTATACTCCTTAAAGGAAGGCGTTCATTGATGCAAAGGAATTTAATTATTCTGTTTGTATTTAAGAACGTTAAAGCAGGCCTATTACATAATAAACAAGTAAAATTACTTTATTCCCTTTATTGTCAAAGATAGCGCGTAAAGAATGATTAAAGAATAATTAGTTCGGATGTCTGATGCGTTAAAGATGGAGGCTCGCCTACTGACGATGGTACTGTAGTGCCATCTGCCATCCGTCAGAGCACTAAATATTGTAGAATGTAGAAGGAATGTACCAAAAAAAAAAGTTTTCAAATAAACAAACGCGAACCAAGCTTACCATTTGGTAGTCATCACGCACCTGAGAACAGGTGTAAAGGTCAACCAACAGATGATAGATGTCGCCACGACAGATTCTTACGACATTCATCGGGGAACACCTTCCTTTAAAAAATAGATTTCGCTTGAACTGTCTCGAAGGGCGAACGTATCTAGCTGTAGATCTGACAGAGGCAGTGTGACGTTCTTGTATCGTTATGATGACAAAGAAAGCCACTGTACCGGTTGGTAAATTGTCGGCTATAATACCACAAGTGCTTCTATGAAATCGATAATTTGTGTTTTAGCACGAACCTCCAGATTTAATTTGTTGGAAAGGAGTCGAGTGCTAAAACGCACAAATTATAAATTTCATAGAAGCACGAGTGGAATTCGGTTTGAGAATTTTTGTTTTCTTTCCGCCAAACGATGCTCTAAAGAAATTTCGTTTAACGGTTTCGATTTAGATTTCCGATTTCATTTTCGATTTACGAAGTAATTTTGATTTACGGTGTTTGGTTTTATGTATAATGTTTACCTTTTATGTTTGGTTTACGATGTTTAACTCTTATTTGACGTAGCGATACTATCCACCATCGTATTTCATCAACTAACCAATAATTTCGTTCGCATCGGCATTGGCATTTGCATTTATTATTAGGCCTAAACACATTTTTATGTTGCTGATGTACGCCAAATTGAATGTATTTTAACCGAGAAGCATCCTCGTGTTTCCGTAAAAACCGACTATTTACGAAAGTAACGTCATTGCTCTAATACGGGCATAACTATTTCCGAGTCCTACCGAGAAGCAGCTTCGTGTTTCCGTAAAAACCCGACGAGTAACGAAGCTGACGTCATTCCCTACTCAGGGAGTGGACGATTGGTTTCAAGATATACTCGAGGGCAATTCACACCTTAATGGACAGCTAGGGGTCTATACACAGAGTAGCACATATTAGGCCCTGACAAAGTTGCAGCCTGTCAGCCCTAACGCTAACCTGTCGAGTTGTTCCTCCCTCACCAATTGCCCCTTCAGACGTCCCAGTCCCATGTTTTATAGTGGGGCCAGAACAATAGAAGTAGCCTCAGGCACTAGCCAACAAGTCCAGGCATGCCCCATTGGTCAAGCAATGGTGCAGGCCTAGTACCCGGCTGTTGGCGTCCGGCCAAGTTCAGCAGTTGGGCTGAAGTTGGCAGGGTGCAGCTTATGTAACTGCAAGGCGCACTACGAGCGTTCACTCGTATTGAGCCCTGCTATACGTAAATAGCATGTTACAAAACAAACAGCTTCCTCTAAGTGAGATATACTGTATAGATCTGTGCTTTGATATCAGCACCCATTGAAAAAAGCTTCGATCTGTATAATTACTGAAGCAGAAGGTACGCTGTGGTGTTATCAGTGTAATTAGGTTTTGCTTTCGATTAGCCAGGGTCTTTTCAGTGTAAGTCGACCATGGTCCTCGTTTTGCGGAAAGAAAACAAAAATTCTCAGTAGAATACAAGATCAATACTTGATTGAATGTGTTGGTTATGCTGGGCAGCTTTATGATAGCATTTGGGTAAACATTTTCTTTGATTTTATATATTTATTTATTTAATTTAAGGAAGCTGCCTGACAAGCTTGTTTTCCGTAATGTCACTAAAAACACGAACGTAATTTTCGACCAATATACCTTTAGGGATTTTTCAGAGCTTAAAATATAGAAAAAGACGGGAGGCTGCAACAGCTGATGCAACCATGCTAAAAGATAGCACCCCAGGTGTGCTGTTATAGGATCCCCCGTTTTCTATCATGTTGTGAAAGTGTAGAAATTGGCCGAATATTAAATTTGTTTTAGTCCTTGGTTGTGCTGTTACAGCAACCCGTCGCTTTTAATATTTTGCTTTGTGAACGAGGCCTAAATTTATAAATTGGGCGTTAATTCAATTTGTTAGTCCTTGAGTTGTTGCTGTTGCAGCATCTCGTCGTTTTTAATACTTTGTGTTGTGAACAAGTATTGTATAAAATGTATAAAATGGCCGAAAATTAAACTTATGTTAGTCCTTGTGTTGTGTAGTTTGCCGCTTTTTAATATTTTGTAATGTGAACAAAGCCTAAATGTATGAAATGGTCGAAAATTAAACTTATGTTAGTCCTTGTGTTGTGTAGTTTGCCGCTTTTTAGTATTATGTAATGTGAACAAGCCTAAATGTATGAAATGGCCGAAAATTAAACTTGCATTAGTCCTTGTGTTCTGTAGTCCGACGTTTTTAATAATTTATATCGTTAACAAGGTCTAAATGTACAAAATAGCCGAAAATGAAACTTGTGTTTGGGTGGTATTGTCGGAGAGTAAGAAGCTTGTTTGGTGGCTTCTTGAATTAAAAAAAAAACATGTTCAACCCCACAAATGAACGACTTTTTAAATCTCCAGTATACGTTTTGTTTTATAGTGTCCACGGCCCATCTTGAGTTCGCCCCAGAATGAACACAAATCATCGATTGTACTTGTTTGGTCGCAGAGTGCCTTGTTGATATCCAAAATAGTTACAAAAAAACAATGGCGGCCGTCGGTTAAAGCCGCCCCCTCCAGGAAGACATAGCCCATCACAAAATAAGTGCAGGACTCAAGATACGCCGCGCAAACTATAGACATTATCAAGCCACAGAGCTGTTCAATTCGAACCCTTCTTAGAGCCTAACAATTCATGAAAGGCTGACCTGGCTCCTTCATATTTTGAATCGTTGGCTTCCGCTAAAGAATGGCCCGTCGTACACAAACCAAGAAATCACGGAGGTTGGTTAGAAAGGAGGAAAAAAGACGTCCATACATCACAGACCTTTGCAGTAAATCGACATGCACCAGTTTTGAAAATGGCTGTGTTTACGCTGCCCAAACCAAAGAAAAGGGAAAAAGAAAAAATAGGAAAAAAAAAAGTTGTTGGTGGTGGTGTTGAGCAACATGTAGCCTGCAGTTTGGCGCGCGCGGAAGATTCCAACGGCAAACGCAACGAAGATATTGATCGAAGGGAGAGTGGCTTGCAACGACTCGTAAACGTGCATTAACTGTTGACACTCTAAGGCCCTGCAGATACAGTACAAATCCAATACACGTTTACAGCCAGTACGGAAAGCAAAATGCCTCTATAGCCCTTACCTGTCTCGCCGTAAAAGTGTTCCGGGCACCGGTGACGGCCAATAGCCTAGGTAGGTAGTAAGCAGAATAAATATTTATTGCCTCGTTGGTATCCTAGGCATGGCAAATTTTGAAGGCTCGTAAAAGGGCAACGGTGCAAAAGCCAAGAATTTATTGCATTCTAAAGTACGGCAAGCGATGTACACGTATAGAGCGAGCTGCG
>JAHWFP010130614.1:4967-50791 GCA_023313725.1 Lithobius niger
TAAAGCAGTGGTTCCCAGCCTTTTAAGACCGCGACCCCCCCCCCCCCCAAAAAAAAAATGTCCTCGACCCCACCTCCTCCCCCCAAGTAAATTCCTTCTTCCGTCGGTTTCACAACTAGGGGGTCTGGGGGAGCGTTGTGAGCTCTTCCAGTGGCGTCAGGGGCGGAGCCCGGGAAACCAACGCTTTTTTTTGCATTTTAAACATTTTAAATGTCGTCATTTGCTCATAAAAAAATAGCCCTAGTATTTTATACAATATACATTATAATGACATTATACAGTCACCGTGTGCGTACAACTAAAACTGAGTAGTGCAAACACTCATGGGGAATTCCCCGGCACAAAGTCACCGCCACAAAGATGTTTTTAGATAGGAAGATTAGTTGTTGTAATGGAGAGATTATAATTAGAATTAGATTTTAGAAGAGATAAAAGTACTTTACAATTAATTAATTTTATTAATGATTAAAGTTCAGGGAAAAAAGATAGTAAGATAACAAGATTTTAAAAAAGTAAAATAATTTTTTTCCTGCTTATGTATCGCGACCCCCAAGAGGACGCCCTCGACCCGGTTTGGTCGCGACCCATAGGTTGAAAACCACTGGTTTAAAGAATTAATTTGTGAGATATAAACATTTGAGTTGTTGACATATTTTGAATGAAGTATTTGAATGAATTTCTATGTAAAATGTAGTTGAATTCTTTGATAATACAGAGAATTCAAATTGTATTACACTCCGAAAAGGTGTCCACTTGTTCGAATTTCAAAGCACCTTTTAATGTGGTAAAGTGAGCTCTTGATATTTTCAGTGATTTTACCAGACCACTTAAAAAAAAAGGAAATTCCTTTCTTGAAGAAGTTGTTTCTGGAAAAAAAATCGATCAGCTGTTTTTTTTAAATTTTATTACACTTATTGCATTGGCCAATTTTATGCAGTATACCAAGTTGAATGCTGTGTCTCATGTTTCTTAGTTTAACTTGGTGTACAGGCTTCTAAATGCACTTTTTGGGAAGTTGTTTTGCCGAATAACTCGAGAACACTTTAACCTATCAACTTAAAATTAGCACATTTCAAATTCTCTCAAAAAACGATAAAATTACATATTGGAAAATCACAGTTAGTATTGGCGAAGTTATCAAAAAATAAACAAAATAAGAATTGGTATTGATGTTGCCATTCTGAATAACAAAGAAAAGTTTACGGCCGGGATTAAGAAGAAAATTTTCTTATTTTTTTACGGTCTTATGGTTAGGTATGTAGCAAGGTTTTTCTTTCATATTTGAAGTTGGTTAACTACGGACTATAAATTTAAAACATACTGCAGTCAAGGCTCTTTATTTTGGCCCTGATATTGCTTATTGTAATTGTTTACAGGATTATGGATTATGATACGTACAGCGCCAATGATGCAATCGGAAAGGTCTACATTGATCTGAATCCGTTAGTTTTACCGCAAAATACGGGTTCAGTTATGAGTGGCTGGATACCAATCTTTGATACTATGCATGGTAAGTAAATTAAATGCAACACTGTTTGTATGCGGCTTTCAATTCCTTGAAAAGCATTAAGTTTGAAAAATAAAAACGAAAATTCAAGACAGCATTATCTCTTTAAAATTCAAGGCTTGAAAATAATCTTGTTTCTAGTTGTCTTTTCGAAAATATCCACTATGTACCTGTGCATTTTTGTATTCAGTTGCTCTGGAGGATTTAAACTCTTTAGATCCGCCCAGTCTCGCTACCCATCTGCACTTCTGCAGCACAGACCCTCCTTAAATGGTGTTGCGGCGTTAGTCATCTTTTTTCCTCCAGCCTCCGGCTGACCCGGTTGGCTCTACTGCCTGTTTTCCCAATTGATTTACCCGAAAGATCAATGAATTGAAGACCAAAGGACCGAAAGTTGGCTTGATTCCGGATAGACAGCTTCTTGTTCAACCGACTGTTTATCTGTATCTTTTGTCTCTTCTGCTGCATGCCCGAAAGAAGGACCAGGAAGACCCTGTTACCTAACTGACTTCACGGAAACTTTTCACTGCCTTCCTGACTCACTGTATGTTGTCGGTTTTCATCACTTGGACCCTTTCACCTCGCCTCGATTTTTGACATCTCTTTCCTGAGAGTCAGATTGACTCCATCTCCTTCACCCCCCCCCCCCTCCCCCGCCTTTTTCTCAGCTTGCAATGGAACATTTCTTCTTCTGACACCTCCTGACCCATCCTCCTCCTGTCTCAACCGTTACTGAATCCTTCACCTCACGCTTCTTAACACCGTCAGCTTCGAATGTTTCTCCGCCCAATGAACCCATTCATTCTGCTCATCCGGATTGTGTGTCTCTTCCCTCCAACCTTCCCCGCGTACACCTCGTCCCGAAAGCTCGAAAGGCCTTCACCGAAAGATCTTACTTCTTCTCGTTTCCACCTGAAGACTCGCCTGATCTTCGCCACGCACCCGCCGCTTCGCGATCTGTGGCTTCTTCTTCTTTCGCTGAAAGCACTTGACGTCTCATCGTTCTTCCTCCCTCGTCATCCTTACCTGGAATGTTCTTTGTCCGCATCTTCGACCGCCCTTCGAAATGGTATTCTTCCCCTCTTTGGCTTCTCTCCACCGAAGCTTTTCACCTTCAACCACAGATCTTTGTAAACCTCGAAGTTCCTCATGCCACCCAACCAAGGTTCACACCTGACTCCTGAGCACACGCGTCTGTTCCCGTCTTTTTCTTCCGTTTCCGCTGCTGCTCAGCTTGTCCTCGTCGGCTCTACGGCCGAACGGCCATTCAACATTAGACCATCAACCTACAATCCGAATGACCTTTTGTTTCACACGCCGATCGTTTGATTTTTGAAGGACCGAAGGGTTCGAATGTCTGAAAGCCCAAAAGTCAGACAGACCGTATCTCCAAAAGTCCGAAGGTCCGAAAGACCATCATGCCAAAGGTTCAAAAGACCGACTGACCCCCAACTTTGTCATACAACTGCTGTTCGTAAGTCGTCCTCCTGCACTGTTATCCTCCGACTATCTCATCTCTCTCACTTGCCATCAAGATTTTCCCGATCGTTCTCCCTCCCGCCCATGGCCGGCTCTTTACAGCCAACAAACCCACGCCCTTCGGACACTTCGTTCGCAGCTGGGTGGAATTTATCCACTCCAGTTTCTCTTTGGACCAATCGTGCTTTATCTTTGTCGCTCTTTTTTTTCATGGCTCCTAAACGAAGAGGTGGGTCTGCTGCCCCAACCTCCAACATCCAAGGTTGGAACCCCACTATAGCAAGAATTTCCGACACCTACACTGCAATTGTTTCGAAAAAGAAAGGCCATGACCCATACACAGGTTGACAAAACCATCGGTTATGCGATTTTAACAATGATCCGTGCACCATTTGCCTTTTGATTTCCCCCAAAGACTGGTCATTCATTTGTCATACAAATTTATAAGCCAAAACAAGATACGAACAGATGAAACGCAAGAAGGAGAAAGAACGCCTTTAGGCCCTGTTCACTGACCCATCGAACAAATCTGGACCCGCGATCACCGCCACAATACTTCCTGGTAATTTCATCGTCAAACTCCTCACCGTGCTTGACTTGTTTATCATTTTCGTTCTCATCTGCTGAACCCATTGCTCCTGCCAGAAGCACCACTCCATCGGCTCGACTTCATCAACTTCCATGGCTCCAGCCCTCCCCCTCCCCAGCACCTACAACCTCCGCTTCGTTGACCAAAAAACTTAAATCTTCGGCTAAAAAATCAATCCCAGTCATTCCGCCTCCTGCAACTGTGTGCTTCCATCAACTGTAACTACTTCCTGTCCGATTGCACCCCAACCAGCTTCCAATCCTGCTCAACCCGGCGCAAATCCCACTTCTGTTCCAAACACCACGGCTCCAACTTCTTCCACCTTTGGTTTAGACGAGGATTCGTCACCCTCCAAGTCTCCGTCATCCATCCCTAACTACGGTGCCGCCAAAATTCTATGAGGGATTCTCAAGCAGTAAGAAACGCTTGGAGCAAAACGCCACACCAATCGCAACTCGTTACACCAATCGCCACACCAATCGCAAATTAACGCCAGATTTCGGCCTTGAAACTCCACATTGGTAATCTGATGGCAACTGTTTACAAACTGCGCACAAAGCTTTGCCTTGCAGATGCTCATAAGCGGAAATATCCACTTTCAAGATCTGCCTCGTTATCAAAAAGACCCCTTCCTTCCGCTTTCAGACCCCCGTTCAAAATATGCAAGCCTCATCCACCCGTCAAAATCCAACCCATTTTGTAACCTGTTCCACCCACTCAACCATCCAATCAAGCTAAGCCACCTGCTTCCACCTTACCTTCATCCTCGGTTCCTCCTCTGAACTCAACCTCTACTATTCATCCGATATCTCCTGGTGTGAACAGAGTCCCTCCCGTTAGTGATGGAGTCCACTTTACCCTCAACGAATTGGAATCCGAATGGATTATATATCCAATGTTGCCATGCCGCTAGAGAAGTACGTTGGCAGACAAATTTGGCAGTTTGATAATGCAGACATTTTTCTTCCTTGCCGGGCAGGAATGCTGAAATTTATACGGGGCAAGACCAGAACGCTCCCCTGTCACTCTTAGCGCTCAAGGGCAAAAGGTTACGCCTTTTCCTTTTCATCTCGGCCTCCCCCCCCCCCCCCCTGTTTTTTCAGCTTTGTCACCTTGGAACTGGCAATCCCTCTCTGTCTTGAGGTCACATCACACCTGTGTCATTCCTACTTGATTCACAGGGATCCACTAGTTCCTATCCCCCCCACCTCTTTTTCTGCTTAAACTACGAAGTGGTAACACCAAGCTTCCCCTCCATCAACTCGTCCCACGTTGTCGTTTCAAAAAAAAAGAAAAACAAACTTTTTCAAAAACCCCTCTCTGCATGACAAATCCTTCTTTTCGTCGAACTACCTCCATCAATGCTCCGGGATTTTAATAACCCTTTGAACTTCAAATCTCCCACACAACTGTCGAACCATCTGTGGGCAGTGCTCCAACGCTACTACAACCTTTAACTCATCATCTTGGAGCAAAGACGAAATCACCTTCACTTTTTCTCGAACCTTCGTAATCATATTTGCTCGTCCCTACATCACTTGTAACTTTTGGACATCATTTCCCACCTTTCAGATAGCCTTAGTGTATAGAAATCTGTTGAGTCTCAATCTCCAGGGCAACACAGCTTACAACCCTTGGGAACCCGTCATGTAGTGCTCGCCACCTTTGAATGACGAGGTCATCTGTAAATGCAAAAATTTACAGGTAGTGGATACTTTCGAAATGGCAACTAGAAAGCCCAATTTTTTGCAGGGAGGTCTCTATTGCCTAAACAAAAATGTACACTACCTGTACCCACCCAACCTCCCCTCTGGAGTCACCACTTGACATTTCACGAGGAAAACAGATGGCTGGCTAATGCCGTGACTCAATTTGTCGCACATGCGCAGATGGGTAGCGAGACTGGGTGGATCTAAAGAGTTTAAATCCTCCATGGAACCTAGCAATGGTAGTGTATATTTTCGTAAGTCAATAGAAACCAATTTTGACCTCCCCAAACAAATCTGGTCCTGCGACCACCACCACCACTTCCCCCTTCTCTGGTAGTATCATCGTCAAATTCCTCACCCTGCTTGACTTATCATTTTCGTTCTCGTCTGCTGAACCCATTGTTCCTGCCAGAAGCACCACTCCATCGGCCTCGGCCGTATCAACTTCCACGGCTCCAGCCCTCCCCCCAGCATCAACAACCTCCACTTCATCGATGTCTTCACCTCAATCTCAGGCACCTTCGTTGACCAAAAAACTTAAATCTTTGGCTCAAAAATCAATCCCAGTCATTCCACCTCCTGCAACTGTGTGCTTCCGCCAACTGTAACGCCTTCCTGTTCAGTTGCACTCCAACCAGCTTCCAGTCCTGCTCAACCCGTAGCAAATCCCACTGGTCCCATATGTCCCATGCTCCATTGTAAAACTGTGGACTAAAGACAGTCATGTGTGGACTATGCTTCTTGTATGTCTTTATGTTCAGGTTATGGGTGTGTCCATGTTTTAGCTATGTTTAGCTAGGGTCTGTGCTTCTGCATAGTTACGAGCAGAGGTAAACAATTATTGTTGTATCATTTTTGGCTGGCCAGCCGACATGCATTTAATTGGTCTAGAAGTGACACCGTTGACCAGCAAGCTTCGTGTCTAGGCTTTGCAGATATTTTACTGATGGTGTGCTTATGGCAATTATTATAACATATGCGTCTAATCCTGTATGTAAGTTGTAATTCCCATCCGAAAATGGACACACATAACAGAGATTGACACTCAATAATGTATTTAGAACCGTATAAATGAGGAACGGACGGTTTGTGGTAGTATACTTAGATGTACAAAAGGTATTCAGTATTTGTTTTGGCAATACTGAGGTTCAACAAAATTATACAATATAATAAATGTGTAAATTGAAAAAAAAATGCAACGTGATACGCATGCATATGTGGTAAACCTAGTGTTCTTTGTAAGATCTTGTGGCCAAGTGGTGACAGATTCTGAAAGATCGAAACAGTTGACTAATGTTTTAATGCCTCCCCTTTTTCTTTTTACAGGTATTCGGGGTGAAGTAAACATTATAGTGAAAGTGGAATTGTTTAGCGATTTTAATCGTTTCCGTCAGTCTTCATGTGGAGTTCAGTTTTTTTGTAGTAAGTAGGTGTTAGGTTTTTTCTGTTTCTGAATTGATAACATGAACGCTACTGTACAGGTTAAGTATTTGATATCTTTAGCCAGGTACAAACTTGTGGTGCGATATTAATTAGTTACTACAGTACAGAAAAAAGATGTGTTTATGGGGTACAAAGCAAAAATGGAAACAAACCACGTAATCTGCTTTTACCATTGGAAATCGTTGCCTTTAGTGAGGAGATCTCCTGCTTTTTAAATCGATCTATGGTCGTTACACGGTGCGTCCAAATTTATTCATCGCTTTACCTCTGGCTGCCTCATGGTGGCCTGTAAGCAAGGGCATCTATCTCAGGCATGACACTTGGTTTCTATAGTACGTAATAATTTGTGTACCAGTGGTTATCGTTTGTCTTATTTCTGGCATTTTTGTCCTGTACTTCATAACGTGTAATGGTGTGAGGAAGTGTTTTGTACCGTAAATCGCCTAATAAACGCCCTGGCTTTGCTAACGCCCACGCCCTAAAATACTTTTAAGGTCAGAAATCGTGTAGTAGCTTTATGTCAAACACCAAGTCACTCTTGAGTCATTCCTGGGGGAATTTCTTTCCAATACAGAAACCAAAACCAAATACAGTACCATTGGGATTCCCCTTATTTTATGAAAGTTTCTATGTTAGTAGTTTCACTACATTCTATTACTTGAATTTCCGTTTCAAATAGCATTACTAAGTACTACAATTAGTGTTAGTATAAGTATAAGTATAAGTATAAGTATGAATCCAAACACGGCGAAAATCCATAAGGACAAAAAAAAAAACCGTGGAAGCCACAAATTATCCCGTGGTTTTGCATAGGGACAGGCGACGTTTAAAAACACCGAGGGAGGGCGCACATCTGACGTCATCAGGGAGAGCATTCCACGCCCTGACCACCCTGACACCAAAGCAAAACCTTCGAACATCCACCCGACATCGGCGAAGAAACAAAGTACGAGGTTCAGCAAACCTATCCACCCGAAGAGTCAATAGCTTCCTCCAATCGATGTCAACGAGCCCGCTCAGGAGCTTGAAGACACAAATCAAATCGAGATTTTGCCTTCGATCAGCAAGGGTTTCCAACCCAAGCGAGCTCAGCCGATCCTCGTATTCCAAATGCCGTACACTCCAAAACATCCTCGTGAATCTCCTTTGCACCGCCTCAACGGTCCTAATGTCACCCAACAGATACGGGGACCAGATAGGAGAACAATACTCCAACAGAGGTCTGACTAAGGCTTTATAAGCTGGCACCAACACCTTCGGCGACCGCGTAGAAAGTGTCCGCCGTAAAAGACCAAGGGCCCGGTTAGCCTTGGTCGCAACAGCAGCACACTGATTAGCCCGCTTAGCATTCGCAGAGACGACAACCCCCAAGTCCTTTTCAGACTCAACCTCATTAAGGGACACTCCACCAATTTTGTAAGGAAATGCCAGCTTTCCTGGCCGCCAGCCAATACGCAGGATGTGGCATTTCGCAATATTCAACGTCATCATAGCATCTTTGGTCCACGCCACCATCCTGTCCAAATCCCTCTGAAGCTCCTCACAGTCGTCAATGCTACAAATCTTACGGCCCATCTTTCCGTCATCAGCAAAAGCCAAAACACGAGCAGTTAATGAGCAGTTAGGCTGCAAACATAAAAAATGCATGTAATAAAAAATAATTATAAATAACATTTTTCCCAATTAGCTAGTATTTACCAGGTTTTTACCGGTATTTACCAGTGCCTTGTCCAAAACTAGTTTTTCCCCGGGAAATTGTCAACCCTGGCTATAATTGCCTATACAGTATTACAACAGCAGCTATATTAGATGCCCTTGGAAAGAATGCCGTCCTTGTGAGCTTCCCTGCATTACAAAAAGAGCCTCGTTTTCAAGCAGTGACTTTCCCAAAGCTTCTGTGTCTTGGGGTTCAAAAGTTGTGACAAATCAGATTTTGATATCGTCTTTAGAGATGCACTGATGGTGGCATCGGACATCAGAAATTGGCCTTTTTTGGCTACATAGGTCATCGGAACATCGGTAGATGTTAAAACATTAAAAATCCCCAAATTTATAAATCATTTTGTGACAGATAATTTGCTTACAAGTAATTAAACGAAGCTAAATTTTAGGCCTACAGAAAATTTTACTTTCATTTCTGAACTCCTCTTAATTATTTTTGAGTCTATAAAAAAATGTAATTTAGTTTCATTTTACTATCTACTATCTTAAACATCGGACCAAAAGTTATAATTGAATATCGGCCGATGTTTTTTCAACATCGGAATCGGAATTTAAGTACATCGGTGCATCCCTAATCGTCTTATTCGGGCCGGTTTCCCAGACAATACAATTGGGAACGTAATTAACTTAACCTAAATTAATCATGCACACTTTAACATCTTAGCCTAAAGTAATCATCAAAACAACGGACTCCAAGAGGTTTCAAGTTTCAATTCACAAAGGTTTATTTTATGATTACTTCACAAGACTGCTATCAGAATGACCAAAATCAACCAAGAGTCCGTAAGGACTTATTATTTTACCAATTCACAATCAATACTGTGGTTAAGTTATTTCCAGACAATTGAAATGAAACAGTTTCTATTTATATTAATTAGCGTGACACCTAGTTACAACACTTATACTTTCCTAACGACGCAAGGCAAACAGTTTAGCTCGGTTTAGTAGACCATTTAATTAATTATCGGAGTGGTATATTAATTGGAACTGTTATATTTAGTGTTTTGTGATCTATGATTACTGCTGCAGAATGCACAATTGTGCATTGGACTTGGACTTCCCTCCTCTTTTCACTGACTGTTGGCTTGCTTCAATTATTCGTCTAACTAACTGCTATACTTTCAAGTGGCGCCATGGCTTCTACTGGGAACGCTTCAAGAGCTAAAGCTATACTTTCAATTTAGCACTATGAGAAAAATTAACTGAGGGCAAGAAAAGAAACGTCTAACTCTAAAGTTGGGCTGGCTGCTTCTCTCCCAAATCCCTTTCTCCCACACAACACCTGCGAGTCAGGCCAAAATTAAAGGGACGATCGTTATTGGTTCTCTTGGACCTTTAAACTTCACCCACCCCAGAAGTTATGGCTTAGTATTGATTCTAGTGCGGGTGACACTAATCAGGGTTCAAGCTGACTACATTACTGAGGAATGGACGCTACCGATGGCTACACCTCCCCTCCTGACTTGAGTATGCAACACACCCCCTCCTACCTAGTTGAGAGTGGCTTTGAAGGCATCCTGGCTGGCCAAATGCTTCCTTTTTTAAACTGTGATTTACTAGCCTGCCTCAATTCAACATAATAAAATACCAAACTTAAGAAATTAATAACAATACAACTACTGAAGATGTGAACCTGGCAATTTCACATGCATGTTACTAAAATTATGACCTCTCTGCCATGACTTTACATAATTAATGGAGTATTCTTTACATATTCATGAGTATGGATGCATTAGTATGCATGAATGCTTATTATTGGTAATTAGCATAAATTAGCTCTTATATTTACATAATACTTTAGTATTAGCAATGTAGTATTCAGTACTTAGTATTTAGTACTAAGTATTTAGTATTAGTATTTACTGTCAAATGACTTATTTCGTCCATAACAATGTTTTTAGAGATATTAGTATTTAGTACTTTAGTACTTAGTATTTAGTAGTTTAGCAATTTAGCATTCTTTGCTCTCCAAGAGCTGTTTTTGAGACAAAAAGTTTGTTGTGCTGGTGAATAGTTTGATCCGTGATATTGTACCTCCTTTGCCAATTAGCCTGTATTGGTGTTGCAGCTCCTGGTGTTCCTCAAGGCCATCGAGCCCACCTTGTGCACGGTTTTGTGGAAGAGTTGGTAGTCAATGACGATCCAGAATATCAATGGATTGACAAGATTCGAACGCCGCGAGCTTCCAACGAAGCGAGACAAACGCTATTTTCAAAGCTTTCTGGTGAGCTTGTTGTGTAATGTAATAGGGTAGATCTGTGTATATTGCTGTTCCAAACTAGTGTAGAATTTCATTATTCTTAGGTAACAAATTTCTTATTGTAAAGCCGCATGAAAAAAAAATTATAAAAAGAATTTAGATACCAGCATTTTGCTCATCCGAAAGTGGCAAGCTCTTTTACTCGAAAGTCAGCTGCAAGCGATTATTTTAAAATGAGAGCCCAGTTGCTGGACTTCCTGTCAGGGGTGTGCGATAATAGGTTTTTCAACTCGTTACCGATATTTTATTATTCCAAGTTAAATGATTTGAAAACACTTATATCACCTCCAAGAATGTTTCAACAACAGTTCACTTAAATTTTCGAGGAAGAAAATATCATTCCTCTTCTTCAGAAGACCACACCACAGCAGAGAACGTTTGTTCGATGTACGCTTACTCCATGTTGCACTTAAATCTTCGTGCACGTGCTGCCGACCACTGATCTCTATGTTATTCACTAGAGGGCCGCTCGACGACTGCTGTCAAATTCCACTTCGTGTCTAGTTTGGCAATGAGACAAGTTCTTCAATTTGGTCGTGGGAAGGGCCAGTAAGGTTCATGAGAGGCACTCGTCGACGAGAAAATCTTTTAATTGCTAGGGATTCAAGTGCCCGTAGGGCAACATGGAGTAAGCGTACATCTAGCGAACGTTCTCTGCTGTGTTGTGGTCTTCTGAAGAAGAGGAACAGTGATTTCTTCCTCGAAAATTTAAGTGAACTGTTGTTGAAAACATTCTTGGAGGTGATATAAGTGTTTTCAAATCATTTAATATGACTGAATATTATCACTGTCTACGCCGTTTACCAGTTTTTGCATTTATTATTCCAAGCATTGATACTTTCTCGATACTGATACTTTGTGGATGCAGATACTTGTTTCGATACCGACGCCTTGGGAATTAAAGGAACTTAATGGATGGTAACCGATGAAGTGCTTAAAAGAAAACTCAGAATATTCAAGTCTTCACAACTTCATAATGATTAAAGGTACACCTTACACGGTTTAGATACTCTTCGCCATTAACGACAATGTGTCAATGCTAAAAATAGGTTTGATACTTTTCAATACTATTGATACTACTGAAAATTTGATAACCAATTTTAAATTTTGTTACCAGTACTGATACCAAGAAAAATCGGGATCAGTATCGAAGTTTGATAGTATCGCACACTCCTGCTTACTGCACACAGGCTTCACGTTATAACCTATCATTTTGGAACCGATGTGTAGCTTTCTTCTCTAAATAATTTGATTTTAGATTTAAGCTCTCGTAAAATTTCTATTATCGAAACACCATGATTATTCAAACTCTCATTCTTGGTAAATTTTCAAAACTTTGCTATTTCTGTAGTGTACAAAGCATTTAGAATTGAAGCTGGTATTATCTGTGCGAAACGGTGATACTGTCGAGTGTAGGATGGATGCTGGATCATTTACTTTGAAGTGTATAACTCATGGTTTATGCGAATACTCTAACTTCAATTGATTCATCTAATACACGTGGCTGCTAATTTTTTATAGTCATTTAAACACTTATTGTGATGTGTTCAAATACCGGCATTCTTCTTCAGGTTTCTCGCTTTCTAGGTATTCTACGGCTTTGGACATGTCATTGTTTGTGTTTGAATCTTGTGCAGTGCGACCACTGATCTTCATGGTCTAGCTGTGTTGTCACCTGGAAGGATGAGGGCAAGTTTTTTCTGAATTCATGAATTTACAACCGCCATCGCAGTCGCACCCCTTCATCCACCATGTCGTGCAGCCAACACTCCAAGAAAAACTTTTCCACAAATGGCCAAATCCCTCGAGGTGACAACAGAGCTAGACCATATAGATCAGCGGTCGCATTTGCGAGATTCATAAACAAACAACGAGCGGTCTGAAACAGTAGAGTATCGAGAACACAAGAAACCTTAAAGAAGATAGCTAGTGATTGAACACATAACAACAAGTGTTTAAATGACTATCGAAAATTAGCAGCAATGTGTGTTAGTTGTGTATCAATTGAAGTTCAAGTAATTGCAAAATTCATGAGCTTGTTTTACTTTTGTGTCCTGGGATTATTTCTTTCCATCATCAGTCTCACACATTCAGAATTTGCAAACACTAAAACTGACATAATGTACATGTGATTAAGAGCAACACAAAGAAAATTAACAATTTACCACCAGTACAGAACACTTCTGACTGCATTCCACCACTGTTATCGCCGATTGCCGGTGTTCGTTAAGTAATACTGAGACAGTATAAAGTTTTATTTCATTCTTTTTTTTTTGCTCTACAGTTAACCCTCTTTACAATGTTACGGTACATGCTTATTACGTTGAACTATGTAGCCTTCTGTATTAAAATCAACGTCTCTTACAACTTTTGGCTGGACAAGCTGATTGAGGGGAAGCTGGAGTTAGACTTCAGATTCCTTTCAAAGTATTGTTTACAAGGCTTCATTGCTACCAGTAACATTGAACTTCCTGTCTGTTTCAGCTACTTTCAGCAGAGCTTTCAAAAATGTTATCTAGTTCCCCTTGTTCACAAGTGTTTGAGTGGGCTGGTCACATGCTTCTTGCTCTCAAGTGTCTTTTTGGGATGGATTTGTTGTTTTTACCAAATGATATTTAAGCTGTTAGATCTGCAGCAATTCAGATTCGCAGTACTCATTTGTTAATGTTCTCTTTGCACAGAAAAATGCAATGGCAAAATTATTTTTGAGTTCATCGCTACGTAAACCTGAGAATTTTCTACTATAGCCAAAGTAAAAGCGATGGACTGACGTTTTTTTTTTATATTCAGAAGTTCTTGAAAAATGAGGGTAGTAGTGTAGGGAAACATGAAAAGTGATAAATTCTTGGCAAGATTATCAAACAAAAACCAACAGGAAAACACTTGAGTGTGTTGGTTAGGTTTGAATTTGTGTGAAGGGTAGTGTGTTGATTTCAACAGGAAAACAAAAAGGGAAAATGGATTTAGATTAGACAGGGATGAAACTCTTGTTGGAAGCTGCAACCGCAAGTGTAGTAGGGTTGTTGTGCTGCTTTATCTTTGTCTTGGTATTTGCAGGTGAAGTACAAAGAAAGATTGGCCTAAAGACGTTAGAGCTGGGTGGTAACGCTGTCTTGGGGTAAGTGAAACAAAGAAAAATGGAGGGAGGGAACATTTATTACTTGGAGATTGTTATTGTCTGACATTTTTTTTTTTCATTTTTGATGCCTTGTCAAATCTGGTACTGAACAATTTGTTGTTGTTTTTACAGATACCGACAATGCTTCGATCTGGAAGGCGAATCAGGCATTGTCGTCCGAGGCATCGGTACAGCAGTTACACTTGCACGACATCAAGTGGAGCTGCTGCCTCAGCCGTCTCCCTCCCCGACCAAAGATGGCTCACGCGAGTAAGTCTTCGCAAGTCTTTATTTTATTGTGGCATAAGGATCTATTTGTTGAGAGGACAATCCTTGTCTCCTCACCTCTATTGCCTTTTTACAATTTTCCTGCGGCTGATGTAGTAGAGCGTGCGATTAGCATTGACCCATTAGAAGTCCCATGTTTTACTGTGAAGCTACATTCGTGGCCAGTGAAATACGGTTAGCAAAAATGTTGTATAAGTTACATTAGTAGTGTGTGTACCAACCAAAAAAAAAAAAAAAACATTGACATTGTTCAACATATGTTATGCTACGATTAACTGTTCAACCCTTTTATTGCTGTCCCTGAAGAGGTGTTCCATTTTTACTGGCCATGATTGTACATTGCTCAATGACACAATTAACGTTAAAGCCTAACAGTGACCAATCATTTCATCACAACCAACTTTTTTGTCACATCCTTGTTCGTCACATTCAATTCGTCGCACACTAGTTGTCACGTTTATTTTTTCATTACTTCAATTCGTCATGCCCAACTTTATGTCACACTCGTTTTTATCACTTCTTCAATTTGTCCTTCTTAATATATATTATTACACTCTGTTTGTCTGACTACTCGGTACACTCATGCTGTCACTCCAACTGTATGTCACATGTTATTCGTCCATAAATAATTTTTAATTTTAAAAATTAATCTCCATGGCAGAAACTTTTCCAGCTTTCTGCGGCAGTGTGGATTTTTTTTATGCCAGATCTGCAGTATTAATAATAATAATATTATTATTATTATTATACACAAATACTCAGCGAAAGCTAGAAGCTTTGTTGCTGGATAACAAAAAAAGAATCAAGGCATTAACACAGTGTGATGAAGGCGGCTCTTGAAAGTGTCCACTGTGTTGCAGTTAGTAAAACTGCTTGCAGCAAGTCCATTCCAATCGTTGATGGTAGCCGCAGAAAAAAAGTTTTTTCTCACTTCTAAACGCACAGAGGGTTTTCTAACTTTCAAGGGGTGTCCTCTGGTTCTGGATTCAGTCCATCGCTGATAAAGATTCTCTTCTTTGCCTCTGGAAAAAAGCTTTTTGTCTCAACAAGGGCTCCACGCCTCCTTCGGTTTGCCAAAGTAGTTAAGTTGAACCTCTTGCAGCATTCAGGATAGCTTTGTGCGTTGTACTTGGTGAGTCATTTGATCGCTCGCCGTTGAACTTTCTTCAGTACTTCGATATCCCTCTGCTGCCATGGAATCCTGCTCATGTTTGCATATTTTTTGATGGGCCTTATAATACTTTTGTAGAGAAAGCAAAAGGAATCGGCATCTAAATTGAAATAGCAGCAAGGTGGTTATCTTCTGGAAATACTGCTTTCTTTCTGTGGTGTACGATTTTCTTTTTTATTATTTCGCAATCACTATTTTTTTTGTCCTTCTTGGCTATTGAAATTTCATATTTTTTTTTTTCACTTTTCGTCAGAAATATTTTGACAATGAATTGACAGTTACATCGTGTGGTACTTTTGGTGCCAGTTACTAAATGTTCAGGAAGTGAAGTTCTTTTAATTTCAGAATATTATTTTGGGACAAATGGTATTGACTTATGATTGGTGTGACGAAATAATGTAGTGACGGAATGGGTGTGTCGAGTAGTTCGTGGCCAACAGCATGTAATGATAGTTGGCGTGATGAATTGAAGGAGTGATGTAATGGATGTGAGAACTAGTGTGTGATAAGTAGTGTGTGGCATGTAGGTATGACAAATCGAAGGATTGACGGGTAGTGTGTGACAGATAGCATGTAACGTGTAGTTGGAGTGACGAATTGAAACAATGACGAAATAAGTGGGATGATTAGTGTGCGACGAATACTGTGTGATGAACTGAATGGAACAAAATGAACGGCCTATTTTGTCTGAGTATTCACTCTTAACAACTGACCCTCTTAAGCCAGAAGATGTTTTGAGATTCACTACGAAGGGCATTTCCATTGTTCTAACTCCTCTCTACAATTGACGAGGATTGCAATGTGGGGGTGGACCTGGGGGTGTTAAGTCTGTTGTACTACGCAGGTCAGTGGTCCATAAAAATATTGCCAGCTGCTATAATGTTCCGACATCACACTACGTAAAATTCTAAAGGGTGACAGTCGCCATCTACTTAACTGACGGGGTACAGTAAGAGAAATAACAAGACAATAACCGGATGATATGATTACACCAATTTATCTCCCTCCTACCCTGTTAATGAACTGCTCTGTAGTGCAGCCCACTCAAGTACTGTGACACTGGAAATGCCCATCACAATTCTTTGTTCTGTTAATGATGTAAGCTGTAGTCTTACTAGAAATTGTTCCTTAGCATTTTGTTACACCATGTTTGTGGATTTTCGCAAACGTTAACGTACGTATGTATTTCAAAGGAAACTTGAGTGCTTTGTAGCTAGGTAGCTTCGTGTAGCTACTTTGTGTGGTGTTGATTGAAGAAAAAATAATCCTAACCTGTTTCAATTTTAGCCTGGTCTGCCAATTGTTTACATGTAATTGATATTTAAGTTTGGTTGCAGGTCTTTGGTAACTAATGAATAATAACAAATTTATTCTTTGTTCAGTAATGCACAGATGTAATGTGGGTTTTGATTTTGATCCTTAAATGGATCTTGATTTCCATAAATTGCCTATTAAATGCCCAGTAGGAGGATGTCCCCACCCAATTCAATGCTCAAACCTCATAAATAAAAAAAATAGTTTGTTAACACCTTCCCCTTAAATCATTGTTTACTTACTATATGATTTAACTATAAGCTTCATATACTTTAAGAAATCAACTTTTTTTTTCCTACATGGATCGTGATTTTGAACTGGTAGATCCACTTTAGAACATCAGGGATCACACTTTTCCTGAGGCAAGATAAAATTCTACACTGCCGTTTCAACATGCAGCCTCCTTCAGTTTTTGGCTGAAAGTAGTGTTGATAGTTAATTGTAAGGCTGCACCGATACGAACTTTACTGATCCGAAACCGATCCGGTTTTTACAATTTTGCGGCACCGATATCCAAAATTGTATTCCCAATTTTTCTTCAAAGGTGTAGTTTTCTGCAAAAGTCCAATACCGTAACTATTAAAATTTTAAAAATTGTAAATAGTTACCCGCAGTGAAAACCTATCTAGGAAGATACTCGGTGATTTCCTGAGCAAAATACAACTAACCCGCGTGTCGTAATCTCAAACGGTTCCAGGGTTATCGATATTTACGCGAAAGTTACCAATAACGCGAATATCGGCTACCAATCCGATCTAGTATCGGTATCGGTGCAGCCTTAGTTAATTGTGTTGGAGTTTGGAGATTGAAGGACTAATAAACTCAATTAACCCTTTGCGCGTCACTATTTATTCACAAATAAACCATCCCTGGCCATAATTTCTCAGTGTTCAGTACAAGTACTGACATAGTCCGCTTGATAAAATTGTTAAAAACTGTGTAACAAACTTTTTCATGTGCAATTTGTTGTGTTTTTATGTAAACAAATGCACCCATTTTTTGGTAGGAGGATTAACAGCACACAGGCTTCCAAAAATTACGAAAAAGTTCTGAAACTTACAACAAAACCATCACGAGAATTAAATGGACGTCATATGACGTTTGTGACCTCCCAGAGACATTTATTGAGGACGTCATATGACGTTCGTGGCCCACGAAGGGTTAATGAATAAACTAGTTTGAATGTAAATCGCCTATTACTGACCGCATAATCGCTGTCTTTTCTTTGGTGGATTAAACTCCTTTTCTGGACAGAAGTAACATTACAAAAGGAGATACGTTAGACTTAACCACTCCCCCTCCTGCCCCCCAATATTTGCTAAATTTACTGAAACTATCCATGGATGTTAAATAGGTGCTATGCGGTTCTTTATTACACTGTCCCTGTGCCCTTTTGCACTGTTAATCCATGTACTATGACGCAATCCTAGTTAACTGAAATTAAAGGAAGGCAGTCTTTAGATTGTCTTTTGGATGCCTTTTAATTCTCTAATTCTCCTTACATCCTTTTAATTTTAAGTAGAGGTACTCGGATGTATTTCTTTGACTTTAGTGTCTCCAGCTTGAGTATATTAGATAGTGTAAAAGTGCACCCATGTGATGTGCCATTCTGGACCGACGTTTGAGAAGGTAAAGTGTCCAGAGTTAAACAATTATCGAGTTTGCCGGTGAAACTTGAAATATTATTGACATAAAATTAGATGTCTTTTACATACATGTAAAAAAATTACTGATGATATTGTTTTAATATCCGTAGCCTGAAATGGTTACAGATGCTCTCCTCTCATCCACTAATGCTTTTCTACGGTGAGAAAATGTGACTAGGGATGTGGGCTTACATGGAGTGACAAGAACATTACCGATTGCTTCAAAGTATAAGTATAAACTGCTAATATACCCAAGAAAGCAAACTTTATTTCTGCAAGTATTTCCAGAATTAAAATAGTTAAGCTCCAAAATCTTCAGGATCAGAAATTACCATAAGGAGAAATTTACCAACATGAACACTCATTCAGCTGGAACTGAGAAGGCTTTTTTTTTACAGTCTTTAAGAAAGACAGACACGTGCTGAGTTGGTATGTCATGCCGTGCCCAAACCAATGCTGCTACATTTCTTCCCAACTTTTAATCAGCAGGGTTTAAAATTCACTTGACATTTTACATATCTAGTTGCCACCTTTATGCAGTTAGTTGGAAATTTCAACAATTTGCCATTTTTATAGAAGTTAAAGATTTACAGTCAACTTCACGGATTTATTGTATTTCTGCAATTTTTCAAGCAAGACAAGCCTCAAAAGTTCAGATTTTTACAATTGACGCTTAAATTCAAAAAAGGAAATACTCCATCGCATTTTGCGAATTTTCAATAGGCTGTTGACGAAAAGATGCTAAATTTCAGTCCTCCTATCTTCTTCAGGCCCCTACAATAAGTGCTTCTTTCTGTTTACATCATTGTTACGCAACAAAAAAATTGAAAATTCACAAAATACGATTGAGTATTTGTTGCCTTTTTTGAATTTAAGCGTTACTTGTAAAAATCTGAACTTTCGAACTGTCAAAATTCAAAGTACACGATGGTTAGCTTATTTGCCAAGACAAGCCTTGCCATTAAGAGTAATATCTTGGTTGGATACGATTGTAATGCAATTGACAGACCAAGATAGCCTATACATTTGCCAATGTCGTCCACTCGGGTGGTAGAAGTTGGCATTGCATGTTGCTATTAGCTGAAGGAGAAGAGTACATAGTCTGTTGACTCTGTTTTAAAATAAATGGCCACCGACTAATTGGTGTTTCATGCTAACCAACCTTCACGGGGCAGCATTTGCCAATTGGCCAGTGGATATTAAAATTAACTTGTCACTCACTCCAATTTTCAGTCAATATATGGTTATATGCCATACATACATACGTAAACAAATGTGTGGACATTTGAAAAAAGACCTCTTATTCTAAGATTGATGCAATATGAAACTTAAAATGCTGGTATACTTGCCTGTTGTATTTGTGATGCAAAAAGTCAAGTCATTACACAATGGATTACTGGTTTAAACTGGTTTGTATTTCCTTATGTTTATGATCATATTGCAGTATATTATTGCTGTTTGTCGTGGTGTAGACGATTTTGTGGAGTTTCGCATATTTTATTTGCATTTCTATGGAGTGCTGGAATATCTTACATTTGTTGGCGTATTAGATGAAATGAAGTTATGTGTACCTTCCCTTGGATTTGATTGTTGTGTTGTTTGTTTGTTGTCACATGGCTAAAACAGAAAAGTGTAGCGAGTCTATCAAACATCCACATGCTTAGTAAAAATCACCAAGATGAGGTTAACCTTGCAACAAGAAATTACGTGCAAAATCGCATGCACAGACTGTGCACTCTTTTACATTGGCCACAAGCGTTTTTCTTGCTCGAAGCACATTCAAAACAGCACATGATGACCGTGAAAAAAACAATAATCCTCAAAGTGACATAGCCTGCCATCGTGAGAAAACTGGACACACATCACAATGAAAGGAAGACTTATTTTTTGTGGAACAAAATCTGCAGAACGCCTATCGTTAGAATCACCAACAGTAACAATTCACTGACATCACACCGTCAATATTTTCTTGGGGTCTTCAACAAGCATGAACGATTCACACGTGACAACTTGTATGGCAATGTGGCACCTCCGCTGATAAACACAAGGATTTCCATCACACAACCAACAGAAGTGGCCCAACAGCTGCAAGTTTTTAAAATGTACAAGACCGTAGATAGAATGCATCGGCTTTGTTCTTTTCCCGTTTTACCCTTGTGGCAATAAACAAACCATGAATTGAACAGTACAATGCAGAAATAGATAAAAGGAAATTTGTTAAAGAATACAGATCTTTAATGTTAAAAACAACCGTTTTACTAGTTCATGGTTGATTTGATTATTGACAGTTCATTGTTGTATGTTTATAAATATGCACAACAATAATGACAATGTTTTATTACGTTTTTAACCATACTTGCTGAAAATTCGTGATTTTTCACCCACAGCATGAGCAAGGTAAGCCAAATGCTGCCCACTTTTCCCTCTCACACTGAGAGTGGTCCTGGTATAATCCACATACTTACTCTTCAGCAACACTACCTGCAGCAACACTAACTTGTCGTTGTCATCTGATTGTTCTAGTTCAGAAATAATATCATTAGTATCAGTATGTTCAACATTTAAGTTGGGCTGCTTGCTTTAGTGGCTTTTAAGCTCTAATCCGAGATAGAAAATCCGTCTCGCTCTCTTTCTCAATGTTATTGTAAATTTCCTTTTAGCCAAACTATTTAAACATAATAAAAATAACCCAATAAACAAATTTGCGTTCACATTCACCTAACTTCTATGATTCAATTAAGTATTTGAAAAAAGAAAGCTATGTGTTTGACTAGAGGACATTTATTGTTGCACGTCAGTAACAGCAAGTGGGAACCCCCATTATGGATGGGAAGGAGAGAAAGTCAACCTTAAAGCTAGTAGATATCGGAGAGGCTTTAAAGCTACCGAGGAAAATTGCTTCCAGCATGGACCAATACTGTTGGCATTTAATACAATGTGGAACAAAACCCACAAGAGTGAAAGAACCCGTCAAGTTTCAGCCAATCATAGTAGTGATATCGGAACAAAAAATGGTGCCACCAAGTTGCTAAATGGTGTACCAACCCTGACCGAAAATAGCCTGGTTAAGAATGCTGGCAGTTTATCAGAGTTTAGGAAGAAACAAAAATTGGTCTCTTCGGAAATGTTGTTAATGAATCTTGTCCAATACACTTCTGAGTACAGTGGCGGAATGGGTGGAAACGGTTTCCTGTGGAAGGGAATTCCAAACTGGAATCACTATGACAAAGAAATTTTGTCTACACTCTCGGTTGGAGGCCGGGAGAAACGCAAATCGATCTTCACGAAACCACAAAGAATTTTAAATGTAAGAACACGATCCAAATTCAAGCAACGTAATTATAAAGATTAAGTCGAGACCAAATTTCAACAATTCTTTGCCGTAAGGTAGGTCATGCACACCTGAAAGGTCCTTCGTAAAAATCGGTGCTGAACAAAGACTAAAATCTTACATCTTAGAGTATTACTTTGGATCTTTTGAGCTTTAGGAAACCTCGTTACCAGTTACCGAACATTCAGCATCTAAGTTTTTACCCATACGACAATGAACTATCAACAAAAATTAAAAAATAAAAGATGGGAGAATTATAATTGTGAAATTTTCCGTGAGAAATGCATAAATTAAAATATGGAAATTGAAGGTAAAACTTCCTTATGAGGAAAGGGAATCCCAGACATAATGATGCATGTAAGAATTTCCAGCACTCTTGCTAGATGTGTATTATTTTGGTAATTAATTTAGCCTATTTGTTATTTAATGCCGTATTTGTGCATTAATGTGCCAAATGTGCAGTGAATTCATCACAAAATGCAACACAAATAAACATTTTTCTAGCAGAGATTATACATACTTGTGACAGTAATTGTACTGTCAACACCAGAAAAGGTTATTGTGTTTCATTTTTTGAGTTAAATTGTGTTGTTTCTTACCAAACTTTAGCTAACAAACATTGGTATCTAGTTGACATGCTTTATTTTAGCCAGTTGAGAATTTGCGTGTATGGTCGTCGTCCAATGTGTGTGATTTGTTTGGATGCTGTGTCTCATTTTGTTGTATGTCTCTTTGTTGTATTTCTGCTGCAATCTGTCCCGAGGCAGCCTTAGCGATTCTGGCGGAGCGTCGTTAAGCCGTCCACGTCGTCATCCTGCCTTCCGTCTGGACATGCATGCTTGATTCCACGCTACGTCATCACTGCACGCATCTTGCCTGTTTTGGAACTTCACTCTGTGCATGCCACTTTCTTCGCTTCCCCTTACCTCCCCCATTTTTCTCCTTTCTGCAATTCACAGCACTAAAATACTCACTTTGGCTGCAGCTATAGCCATTTTGAACTGTGAACTCCACCCTTAAATTATGAGTAAGTAACTTTTGTTTAATTATCATATTTACACAAATCTAAGGCTTACATTATTTTGGAAGTAGACGAAAACAACAATTTTCATTAGTTGTGCTACGGTAATTATTGTTTTTCATGTAAAATGGAAGGTCAGTATGCTTTGACTTTCGCACTGGATTTTACTTATTGAGGCAGACAGTATTAAATTGATTTGTGTATGCTGAGCCCAGCTGGGCTACCAAGCATTACGGTATGCATTAGTGGTATCTGTTGTAACTTCGAAGTATGCGCAAATTGTTGGAATTTGTTTGACCAGCTGGCCGGCTTGTTTGTTAATGATTTCACTGGCTGGCCACCATTGATGAATAGGCCCTGTGCATTTAAAAAAAAAAAAAAAACGCTATAGGCTAACAGTGGGACATCCACATGTTGCATTGGATGTGTCGGCCAGACTTCAGTACTCTAGGCTTATGGAGTGAAAATTCCTTTTGATTGATGATTGAAGTTCAGAGTCTTGGCGAACATGTTTAATGACGCTGGCTCTACTCCTAACTAACAAGACCACTTGACTTAGTTACATAGAACGAACATCTCACCGTGCTACCGATAGTTAATCACTTGGCTTGACATCGGCATAGCGTTACTCATTGAATGACAAAGCTTTGTACTGAAGTTTAATTCAATTTTTTGGCTATGAGTAAATTTGTTGTTCTAAGGCCTAAATAAAATATTCGCTTTTCAGGCATTTTTGCAAGCACTGAAAGTCACTCGGTAACCAGGCTTTTTATTATTATTATTTTAGGTAGAATAAAATATAACTGTTTTGCTTGTTCCGAACCTTTGATGTGTATCTTCCTTCAGTTTATGGCGGAGAATTCTTAAAACCTTTATAACTTACTCTGTAAAAATAAGTCTGTACCTACAATAGTGTTTTGTTCATAAACATTTTGCAGGTAATTTTATTTATTTTTTAATCTGGCTTGAAATAATTTGTTAGCAAGGGGCCTAAGAAGTAGAATTTTTATTTTTTTATAGCCTAATATTTGTCTTAATTTTATTTATTTTACGGTATATTGGCTTTTGAGAAACTAATTAGTTCCAGCTGACATTACCACCGTTTAAAAACTATTGATGAAAGGATGAAAGTGGGTGGATGTCAAATCAGTTTGGCAGAATTATGGGAAAAAACTACTTCTGCAATATAATGAAAAAAAATATGGCCTCAGATTCGTGTAAATATGTATTGATGAGGCATAAATGTGCAAACGTAGTTTTGTACTGTGTAAAAAATTGCTGCGAGCTTGCTTTGAAACACACACGTTCTCTGATAAAATTTGGATGGAGTTTAAATGGAGTTCGGCAACTCATTATAGCCATGATGGTACTACTTTAGATTTTAATTCTTTTTGCATATCGGTACAAATATAAACTTAACGCAAATGCATTTAATTTTTTTTTAATTAACTAACCAAAAGACTCCTTAAACTAATACACTAATAAAATAAATAATTAAATAATAAATTAACTAATGATAAAATAATAATAAAAAAAGTAAGTCTGCAACACTAACGATACTGGATTAGCAACTTTCACTTCTGTAACTTGGAAACCATTTTGATCAGGAAATCACTGCTTTGAATATTCCGAGACATCGTGTACAAGCACATAATAATTCAAAGTTTACTTCATGCCGAACAACAGCCGAAAGTGAACTTTGAATTAGCATGTGCTTGTAAACCATGAAATCACTGGCTGAGTTTTAGTGGTAAACTTTGCAATTTTTAATTTTAATGATTTAAAAAAAAATCAGTCTGTTTTACGTTGGTTGTTGACTGTGTACCTGAACGATAAATGTTTGGATATCAGCTTTATTGTCGACAACAGTTTGACTCGTTAGAATTGGTATCAGCGCAGCCTAATAAGGAAGACGATTTTGCATGTCATCTTCCACCAACAGGTTTAAGTTGAAAATAAATATTACATTATCCGTTGTTTTAATAGTGAGCATTAATTTTATGTGCACAACGATGGCTGCAAAACATCGATCAACTTTATAACCATCACGGCATTTATGCGAAACTTAAGATATCAACGATTGAAGTGTTTTGCAGTATAGATTGTAGCAAATGTAATTTTAGCTAAATTTCTAGTCTTAAAAACATTAGCAATAATTTTTTTTATTTTGCAATGGGAAGCTTTATTTTTTTGGGAGGTTGGATTGATGAGGGGGTGGCTGGCGTCACTTTCCCCAAATGCACCTACACACATGTAATGTCGATCTGACACAGTATACAGCAACAAAATGTTTATTCATGTTATGTAATTTAGCTTTGGCCTACATCTTCAAACACCAAAATTGATAACTTGCCTCAACGAAATTCTGTAGCTTATAAAATGATTTGTTGCACCCTTACTCGGATTAACACTAATCAATAATCATTAATCATTCACAAAATAAAAGCATTTTTTTAAAACTAAATAGTTAGTATTTTGAATGATTAAAAGCTTAAAACCAGTAGCGCATATAATATGCGTTAGCCAGGAAACTTGAAATCTGATTGGTTAAATACTTAATGAGTAGCATGCTCGGTTGGAGTTCACGCAAGTATTTTTTTTAGTTTTTTAATTGCATGAAATTGCTATTTTTTCGACGTGCTTGCTAGCTATTCAATCTTCACAAACGCTTTCAAACTTTTTTCTCTGATAATTTTCTGTTTAACGCGTTTTTGAAAAGTTGGTTGCTTTTTTCGTTTTTGCATTGCTGATTGTTGAAGCAATTTTAGCTTTTGCTATTTTGATGTGAAAACAGCATCTGCTTATAACAGGTCAAAGCAAAGAACCTTAATTTTGTTGCTTTTTTGCCGAGAACTCTTGAGTACATTCATGAAGTGTTTATACTAAAGGCTACGTCTTTGTGGCTGGCACAACACTAATTTTTCGTTTTATTTTTAATTGTAAAATGGACAACAGAGTTGTAGTTACTTTTTTATTTTGTTACTTTTTTGTATGTTTATATTCATCGTTGTCAATTGAGCTGAAACCCAAATCAGGTTAATTGTCTCGGTCCATCCCGAGTTAACGATAACGGTAAAACAGTATGTTAATTCAGCTATTTCCTTTTTTCCATAGCATCTTTTTTTTAAACCAGAAATGGATAAAAAGTGCGTTGATTTTTGCACAGTTGGAATTTTTTCTTTACTTTATGTTTAATTTTCTAACATTGGGAAATATAGTAAGAATTGGTTGCCGTAACAATGAAATATAAAGCTATGGTCAGTCTGTCGGAGCATTTTTTTTTTTTTGCTTTTTTCCCATCAGTAAAATAGTTCTGTTTCTTAGTAACATCGTTTTTTCCCTCGTTATTCAGGGCTAAAACTAAAACGTAGCAACTGCTGATAATGGGATTATCCAGCCTTTGACAATGACGTGATAAAATGGGCTGAAAACGTTCTTTGAAAAGGTTAGGATAGAAAGGAAAAGGTGGGTTGGCAGGTTATGGCAACCGAACTATAATTTTTTAGGGCTTATCTACATAAAAATGGTTTAAAATTACGAGGAACAAAATTAAGATCTTCAACAGTAGTAATTATTAAAAAAATCAAAATAAACTTCAACATTAGCCTCTCATAAAAAGTGTGTCTAAACTTGAATAAAAATTGTTTGTCTACCTGCAGATCCAAGTATCGTGTATTCAATATTTCGTACTTGTTCAGAAGTATGTCATCAGAAGCACATGTTTTTACAGTCTTTTATAGCGTCAAAACTGTGGAAGAAGTTAGAGGTGTCAACAAATTTGTTGGCAAAGGACAAGTTTTGTTTGTAAGACATAAAACCGAGCTCTGAAGCTGGTGTCGAAAATTAGGCATTCTAAGTAAAGTTGGCATTTTTTCTCTGCAAACTTACGTAAAATGTTTGAATACAATGGTGCATTGTAGATTTTGAATCACTATAGTATTTGACCGTACGGTACGGCTTAACAAGACTTGTGTTAATGTAAATACTAAACAATGCTCTGCACCAATTTAATAAAATTAATGGCCCAACGGGCGTGTCATTTTGAAAACGGTCCAACAAGATGCCCTCGGATGAAATTGCTTCTCGGAAAAGCGACGAAGGTAGTTAACTAAATGTTTCTTAGTTGTCTAAAAATTTCCTAATTGCTGATTTTTTTCTAAGAAAGCACTTGCTTCCAGATAACAAGTTTGAATAATTGAAATTTGGTTGTGATTTTATATTAGTTGGGATTTTATAGACTTCTACCTTGAACAAGTAATCAACAGAGGGCTCGCGGGAATTAGTAGTGATATCTAATTTTTAAATGTGTAGTGTGTCAACATTTTTTATGAGTATTTTTATTTTAGACATTACTATAGTGTTTATTTTTATTTTTTGTGCTGTGAACTGCGGGGTATACATTTCTTTTTGTTATTTGTTTTTGCCCCAATTCACCGTTTAGTTTGCACCCTGTTACCGCTCCCATCACGATGTATGAGTGCGTGCTTAGCTTTGACAACCGTGCATTATGTTTGCACAGGTGCATCCCGTTGGACCAAAGTGCCTTCCACTACCCTATGGCCATCTCTGCGTGTGAGCCCCCTGTACCAGTCATGCGGTTCATCGCCCATCCTGCCACCTTCCGCCCTTCTTACTGTCCTCCTCCGCCTGCCGCACGTGTCGTATCCACTGTTGCATGTCCTCCTATTGTTGAATCGAAGTATCGCGGCCGCAACCGTTTTCACTCCATTGCTGCGGGCTTTCCCTCCGCTCCTTTGCGCCAGCCCCGTCTCGCTTTCCTTGGCTTCTTCCGTCCTCGTTCACAGTCAACTAGTTCAGCTGATGACGATCGTTCCTTAGCTTTGGAACGGTATTTAGAGGAGCATAAAACGGAAGCAGAACCAGAGGATGTATTGCCAAGCCCATCCCCTACACGTAATGCATCTCTTCCACCCCGCTGTTCACCCGACCCGATTTGCATTCCCATTCCGTCGCCTCCGTCCTCTAATTCAGCTCCGACCAGTCCTCGAGGCTCTTCTTCCCTCCCTTGTCCGTGCTGCACGCCCCCGCATTCCCCGCTTAATTCAATGTCCCATCTATGTACCCGCAGGTCCCCCCTCCCTGAAGATGGTCCCCCGAATTCCCCCATCACCCGTACCCCCTTCAAATTCTCTCAGTCACCTGTCAAGAACCCACCGTGTGTCTGCCGCCGATCTTCTGACTCGGACCTGAACATCACTGCGAAAGGTAATTTATTAGTCTGTGGCACAAAGGGTGAGAAACGATTGGTGCCTAAATTGATCATTGTTATAGAGTAATATGTTTAGTGATAAAAAGGGTAACTCCTTAATGGGGGGGGGGGTAAGGAAGGTGTTAGTGTAAATTAATTTGCATAAATAAGTTGCAAAGAATTTAACACGAGATAATAACTGATAGCCAAATAAAAACGAAATAATTATGAAGAAGTGGCTCCTTGGGATTTTGAACCATAGAAAGCAACTTAGGTACTTTTAACATTGACCAATTTGCCATATTTGAAAAATATCATACTGAAATTGTCGGAAAAACTTCCAGCAAGCTCACGCTCATTTTCAAGCTGTAGATAGTTCATTATCGTACCAAAACTGATCGTCTGAACTGCTGAACTAAATTTCCAGAAGAAAAAAACTTTCATTGTGAATAAGTTCAGTAAATTCTTCGTTTTCATTCCTAGCTATGTATCTTTTATGTATGCTCAATGCCAAAAGACCTTAAATTTCACTTTAAGAGGCTTTCATAGTTTTCCAACTGGGGGCGTGCATGTTGACTTGCCAGCACGCAGTGCCACCCATCCTCACATTTCATTTGAGCATTCGACCTGGTTGGTCACATGCTTGTACTCTGTTCAAACTTTTTTTCGAAGTGATTCAGGCTTTTGAACCTGTGCTCTTCTTTTAAGATGAAAACACGTGCTCGCACCAGAAAACCCTCGGAGACCAGCATACGTCGTGTCGTAAGTGTAGGAGGTGTTATTTTAGTGATGGCCCTTGTGAAATTTGTTTGTCCCATTTGGCCCAGGATTGTAAAATGGGGACTGTTCTGGGTGACTTGCAAGCTTTTCGTAAGAGCTTTCATGCCGTCATTCGTGACATTGTGCCGGACGAATTCGCTGAACAGGATGCCGCGCAAGCCTGCCAATCGCGCTGTTGGAAACGCCGGTTCATGCGATCTAGCAAACTGTTTTACCTCCTGTTTCACCAGTTTAACACTTTGCCAGTTCTCTCTTCTGTTTCTTCATCTGTTGTTGGTATTTTGCCGAGTTTCCACAAGGGTTCAGCACTTCGTGCATCTGCTACTTCGCCATCTTCACCATATTCCACATGATGTCATCGCTACTGTAATGGGGATTATTAGCTCTTTAGTATACAAAAACCATTCATGGCATATATGAGTGGCTTGATGACAAGCTCCAAGCTGATGCAGCCTATTTTGACTTAGCTAAAGCTTTTGACACTCTACCTCACACCAAACTTCTGAGCGTTCTCAGTAAGGCTGTACCGAACCGAACAAACCGAACCGAACATGGCCGAACAGAGGGTGTTCGGTTCGGTTCGGTGTTCGGTCTTTCAAACGCAAAACACCAAACCGAACATATTTTCACTTCTAATTGACGGATTTTGATGTTTGAATACACCATTTTGAAGGTTTTTTCGCCAGCTTTCTGTTGGTTTAAACCACAAGTTCCTAGATCTAACGGTTCAAAAGTTATAAGGGAAAATGTAAAAGTAGTGGAGATTTTTTTATGTTTAATCAGAGTTGCAACATCTTTGGACTTATAAGTCTACGTGAAAATACCTACATTTGTTAAGAAACTTGTGCTTTGATGAATCTTTGTGACCTGAGTTCTTTTACACTTTAGTTTAAGATAGATTGGTTTGGTACGTTTTGTTTGGTTCGGAAGTGTTCGGTGTTCGGCTTATTTAAGGTTTGTTCGGTTTGGTTCGGTTCGGCTAAAAAATTCTCGTTCGGTACAGCCTTAGTTCTCAGTGATGTAGGCTACTCGGGCGTACTCCTAGAATGCTTATGTCTTTCCTCACCAAACGGCGCCAGAAATGTAGTGTGGACTGCTATTTCTCTGCCTCAGTGGAGTACCACAGGGGAGTGTCCTTTGTCCACTCCTCTTCATCCTTTTTAATAATAATAAATAAATTTATTTGCGTATAAGCAAAAACAGGGTCCAATAGGGCAAGCCACTTACATGGTCCGACTTTTACACAAAAGTTAACTACTACACCCTGAACACCCTGTACGAACAGCTTGAAAATGACAATTGTTTTTTCCTCGATGACACCAAAATCTTTGCCTTCTCAAACGATCTCACTCGCTCTGCAAAACTGCAAGCCGATATCTCCAACATAGGGTCCTAGACGCAAATCATGGACATGGATCTTAACGGGAGTAAGTGTGCAGTTTTGAGGTTTGGCACCCAATATCACCATGCTGACTATCACCTTAGCCCAGAAATGCCAATGACAGAAGAGTTCGCAACGAGATCTTGGCATTGGTCATTGACCGCGACCTGAATTTCTCCAAACACATTCAGGCTGCCGTGGCTAAGGCTTATGGAGCCCTCGCCATCATCTGGACCACTTCTCAACCCTCCCAAAGAAGACCTTCCTGCAAAGTTCGCAGCATTCTGGAGTATGTGGGCCAAGCATGGTGGGTTCGTTTTGATGAGGACCGTGACAAGCTGGAACGTGTCCAGCGATGTGCCACTAAACTTTTGTGGGACTCAAAAAATGCCTCCTACCCCGACCGGCTTGCTGCCCTCAAGCTCCCAACACTAAATTACCGGCTTATCAGAGGTGATCTGATTTTCACTTTCAAGACCCTCAATGGTGAAGATCCTGCAGCCAAGGAGTGGTTCACCCTCTCTGTCACTCGGAACAATGGGGCAAAACTCTTTAAGAAGAGATGCAATACGTCCCTTCGCCAAAACACACTTCCTTTCCGTGTAGTTAACACCTGGAACAAACTGCCTCAAGACACCAGCGAAGCAACCTCGGTACTGCAGTTTAAACAGAGACTGGATACCGTTCTTCCTTCCATTATCGCCCCCTACAGTTACAAAAACTGGTAGCTTCATGGGTGCCCTGGTGTTAAAAGCTCTTTATGCTTACTGCTGGTTTTTATCTTATTCATATTCTTATTCATGTATAACAATACGTGCCTTACTGTTGTAATAGTGACAAAACTAGCCTATAAACATTTGTTGTATAACATCCTAGCAGAAGACAGAAGATTGTCTGTATTATTTCATCAATTACCCGACACATAATTTGGCACACGGGACCAGAAAGAAACCACATACATTGGGAACTAGCTAATATTTTATCTTATTTAATATAAAGCCAGCTAGGCTACTTAGATTTAGCCATGTGAGAGTGGAAAAGTACTTTCTCCTGGAGACCATTGCCTAGTGCAGGCCTTAGCTATTTTAACCCTTTCCGTTGTTAAATCAGTCACGTCTACCAGCTCGCTTATGACGTCGAAAGCAGGGGTTGAGCAGAGTGTAAAAACCGTCAAAAGCAGAACTTGATAGCCGATTTCCAAAAGTCCAACTTACTAAATCAGATGTCCCTTTGAGCTGAACGACGAGAAGCTACAAGCAGACTGAGGGCAGATAGTGGCAGACGAACCCCGGTTCAGGGCAGAGTGAGAGATTGACCAGCTGTCAGTCTCTTGATATATAAGTTAAGTACTTATTCTTTATTTTGCTGATTATTATGAGTAATGGAAACACCGTATGATCATATGAATGTTTGTTATCCGTTTCAACAATATCCAAATTAAAATAGTCCTTTTGGCATAACAGAGCTTAAAGTGGCACTATCACCGATTGAAATGCTAACGAAAATACAGTGGTGCCATTTAGCGGCAATGATATTGTTAATCTTTATAGGTTGCTCCCACGTGCACCAGGACGAACTAAATTTTCCCTCAATAATTTAGGATGTCGTGGCTTGTTTGTTTTGTTAAAAGAACTGCCGTTATGCATTCCTTGCTTGGTGCAAGCATGAGCTAGATGGTATTACATAGCACTAGATGTTGTCAGATTTCGTCTTCTTTCAGTCGGTGATAGTTCCACTTTACGGACACTGGCGAGACATTTAAGGCTTCAGGGATGCTTTGGATCCCAGTTGTATATACGTATCCGTATCTATTAGGTTATTATCTGAATACTTGACTCCCTAATTAGCAGTTGTTAAATTGATGAATATATTAGTACTCATGCAGCTTTGTCAGGTGTCAAATGCCCAGGGATATCTCGAAAAACATTGCTGCAATTCATACTGTGAAAATACCGATCCGTTATTAAAACAACATCACAATTTTTGCTTAAATTCACTACATGGACTTTCACTCAGTCCAGCAAATTTTCGATATCACCCAGATATCTTTGTCAGGTCTTGAGGATTTTTCTGGCTTTCTGCAACATTGTCTGTTTTGCTCACTTTTGCATTTAAATTTGGCCACGGCGCAGCCTCCCGTATTTATTGGGCTGTGCGCTCGTGAGACCCCATTGACGGTTTAACTGCTCGTCGCGTTCTCGTCCAACTAAGTGTGCAACTTTGGGGAAAGCTGGGTCTTGGATGTTCATCAAAAGCTCCCCGTTCTTTTCATGTTATTGGATTGCAAGTCATTCTAGACAACGGAGGTTTGTACCCCTAGACAATGGAGGTTGTCTAAAGATCAGAAAAGGGGTACGAACCAGGGTTGTCCAACATATAGCAAACATTAGGAATGAGAAGGATGACAACGGCCTCGCAGCCCACTGCAAATCTTTGAGGCATGAGGCAGACTGGAAAGGCACGAGTACTTTTCTCAAGTCGAATTCTGCACGAAATTCCTACCTCCGTTGTGTAGAATCCCTTGCAATTCAATAACATGAAAAGAACGAGGAGCTTTTGATGAACATCCAAGGCCCATCTTCCCGAAAGTTGGACGAGAACTTGACGAGCATTTGAACCGTCAATGGGGTCTCATGAGCGCACAGCCCAGTAAAAACGGCAGACTGCACTCACGGCCAAATTCGAATGCAAAAGTGAGCAAAGCAGACAACGTTTTAGTGGATGAAAATGATGGTGTTGTAGAAAGCCGGGAAAATTCTCAAGGCCTGACGAAGATATCTGGATGATATCGAAAATTTGCTGAACTGAATGTGAGTCTGTGTTGTGAATTTAAGATAAATTATGGTGTTATTTTAATAATGGCCCCAGGGATTTAATTATTTGATTGATTAATCTGGAATCGATAAGCAGATGAACTGTCGCGGAGTGCTAATTAACTTGGCTTAATTGTTCTAGCGTAACAAACCAGTGGAGTGTGGAAAAGGAAGCACAGTCTCGTCTCGCTCATTTGCAACATTGTTCACTCTACATTAAATAGTGCAATAATGTGCAGTTATTAATATTTGCGTCTTAACGAAGGTATAGACAACTGTATTAGGATTTAACGAAGTACAACTCTTATCGCACTCCGGACAAGGCTTATCCAGATAAGAAAGCACAGATTACTGTTGTTCGCCAAGCCCAAGTCAAAGCACCGTTGCGCTCTTCAAAGGATAAGACTAGCCGAAAAATCTTAAGCATTCTTTAAAAAACATTATGATGAAAGATGAAGGTGAAGTGGCTGAGTTGCGTCTTGAGCGTGCGTGCTGCTTATGGCCAGAACCTGCCGTGCCGGCCGTGGAAGCAGATGCTTGACCAGGCTGTATGTGTCCTGTTGTAGGTATTGATGCGATGTGTCTGGACAAATGCTGTTTCTATTGCAAGTCTGGCGTGGGGGTGAATTTTTCTGTGCCGATTTCTATTCAGATTTACAAAACTAATTTTAAAATTTTAGCATATGATATTTTTTACAGATGGTGTATATTGCAAGGATACCTGTTTTAGCTACGACAGGATACCTGTTTTAGCCAATTTATATTAAACCCATTCTCAAACAAATTGGTAGTCCTTGGTCATTGCATGCTTTTGATTGTACGCCTGCATATTGTTGCCGATGACTAGAATTACAGTGTAATATGTGTTTTCTGGATTGGGCTGGGATCCAGATCTGATTTGGAAATATTCTAAATTATCCATATTCGATCCAGATTTCAAGGTTCACAGTTTATGAAAGGTCAGGGAAAGTCAAGTAAATAAAACGAGTCAGGGAAATTAGGAATATTTCACGCAAAGTCAGGGGAATTAAAAATTAATTGCCTGTGAAATAAGTACTTGTGTTAATACAACAAACTTGACAAGCTGTACACAGCTCTCTGCAGCTGCCCCAATGCTGGTCCATCGTGGCTTCTCTGCAGATTTTTCTGTCGAGAAGAGGTTCGTTAATAAAATGTAAGTTTAAGTTTCTTTAAAACAATATCCTCGGGATATGAACCATTTCTGTGCAGATTCCAAAGTGTTAAGCCTCTTGTCACTTACCTGTACGAGGATCTTCAGATGCGTAAAGCAAGAAAAACTTGATGAAGCACCAACAATTGCCAAATTCTTGCTATTGATCTCAATCTGATTGATACTTTGTTATGTCTAAGTGGCATTGACATTAGGTACGCAGCTAAGAAATACCTGTGGCAAGTAAAAGCAAATGAGCTTACCAAATCAGAGTTTTTTCTCCACTGCAGAAGAATGCTATAAGCATTGATTGCTAAGTTGAAGGTAAGAAGTCCTCTGAAGTATAGCCTAGCATGTGGGCTTGCAGCCCTCGACCCAACCGTTATGTTTAACATGCCCAAACTTGGGAAGAGCCGTGCAAATATTTTGCTTGAAATAATGTATTCAGCTAACCGCATTAACCATAACATTACAGAAAATGCCAAAGCTCAGTACTCAACACTGTGTGAAGCATCAAAGCATCTGTTAAAAGACAAGTTTCAGGATTTTTTCTTGAAAATAAAAAGTGGCGAGGTTGGCTGGATGTATTTTTTGCTAGCAATGTGAGTTGTGACGACGAGTCTGTTGAACTATGGCATGTTTTGAAATTGTGTCTGATCCTGTCACACGGTAATGCTTCGGTGGAAAGTAGGTTCTCTGTAAACAAATCCATCCTGGTTGAGAACTTAATGGAAGAAACTATTGTGAATCTGCGTCATCTCTGTAATGCAATAGCAGAAACTGCTGCTATCGAATCCATCAACATAGATGGAAAATTGCTGGTGAGTGTGCAGTCTTCACACAGACGTTATGAGGAGCATGTCAGTGAACTGAAAAACAAGCTGAATAAAAAAGCCAAAGCTGTATCAGCACAGAAGCAGGTAACCAGATAAAGTCCCTTGAAGACGACAGAAAGCGTATGAGAAAAAATGTCCAATTGGAGGAAGAAGCACTTGAAAATGACCTTGATACGCTTAACCCTTAAAGTGCTGGCGACGAGTATACTCGCCAAAAACACAAGCACAGTTTTGAGTCCTAAAGGCAGAGTCCAAAGTATGCACGAGATGGCCAACAATGGAAAAACGACAACAATACTAGGTTCCCTTAACAAGCCGACTCTAGAGACGGCCATGGCCGAGCTGGTACGCGTGTGCCCGAAGTTAAAGAGCTCCTTCAAGTTGCTAGTTCGAGTCCAGTCCAGGTTACCATTACTTTTGTGGAGATAGAAAATTAATTCAGCAGAAAGGGTTAAGAAACAGAAAAAACCCACTTTAAGTGTTAATTTGAAGTTTTGGGGTGTTGTAATATAACTTTTTTGCAGCTTTTATTTCCACATCTTAAAGATCCGTTAAATTTTCACGAAGTGTGTTGTAGTTTTTTTTAATTATCTTTGGCTGATTTTGTGGTCAGGGAAATTCTGCATTGTACGTCAGGGAAAGTCAGGGAAATAAAGGTAAGATTTTACTCTAAACCCTGGATTTGGCAGATTATAGGTTTGAGCGATCCCTAGTTGACAGCTGGCAAAAAGCTAATAAATGAAGACTATTAACATACAGACCCAACAATGAAATCTTGCAGTACATAGGATGGCAATTCAATGTTGATGATAGTTGTTCCACGTAATAACAAAATTGAGCAAGCTGTATTTGCATCGCCTTTTATGTAGGAATTTAGTAACGTATGCCCATTGAGAAAAACAACACAAATAAGTTGGGTGTAAAACTGTAAACTGCTTTACTAAAACTTTACGAAGACTGGATGATTGATTATTTCTTAAAGATTCTTTCACTGACTCAGCAAAGTACGGTACATGTTAACCTTAGAAATCACCAAGTGTTAATCAGTAGTTATCAGTTAATTGATAACTTGAAGGGGACCCAGGAAATGTCCTTGCCAGATCGCTCAGTGAGGGTAGTGTGAGAGATTACCCATGAATTCCTGTAAACGGTGACTACAGTGGCTGATAAATGACATCACAGAAAATCTTTTTGACAACAGAAAAAATGATCATACTTTCACCACCAAACAAGACTCAAACTCAAATCTCTTCAATTTTTCGAAGATTTACCAATCTTCTTCAGAAGCTAAATGGAAAAATGGGAAACTTAATACCAGTTACATGGTGGTGTTTTTAACTGTCACCAAATTCAAAATCTCACTAGCACGCCGTGACCACCGATCTGTACGAGTTTTTCATTACATGCGGGTGGAGCTCCCACCGTGCATCAAGTTTGTCTCTAAGAGGGGGAGGAGAAAGTTGTTGATTTGTTTATAGGTTGGTCTCGTGGTATTCATCAGGGGCACTTTGTTCAAAGTAAAGCTGTTAATTACTAAGGATTCCCACGCTTCTAAGTGCTTGTAAATCTGTTGTGAAAAAGGTTTTCAGTGAAGGGACTACCAGTTTCCTTCAGCAGCTCTAATATTGTTTCTAGCTTTCTGTGGATTTTCTCTCATCTCTTACCATTGTCAGCTTCCCTGTTCAAAACCTTTCTCACTAGGTCTTTCTCTGCGTCGAAACCATCTAGCGGTTCAAAAAATTGAGCTGGTTCTTCTGTAGAAACACTGGTTTGCATCAAATGGTGTGTGGCTAAGAAAAATTAATGTACAAATATCATTTGTTGCCACTGTTTTTCATAATTTTATGAAAGATTGTCCTTTAACACATTCCTTTTTTTTCTTTTGTTGGATAACGTATAGTTGTTTGTACAGGGAGCACATGCAATGTTGGCGGTACGACGAATGGTTGCAGTAGCACCGCAAGTGGGACTGTGGGCACAAGTGCTTCAACCCGCCCTCGACAACAGGCTCTTACGCAGCCGGAGTCTATGGAAATGCTGGTAACTGAAGGGCTTTACATTTATTTTGTTTTGTAGTTTTTCTTTTGTTTTTCAGTAACATCTACATGAATAAAAAGGTCTGATGCGTGCGTGCACCTCTACCTCTACGGATAGGCCTAGTGTCATTGCTGTAATTTGAATTTTTGACCCTTGAATGTGCAAAAAAACTGTTCTGAAGCTGATCATGACGTCAAAGTTGATCAGACAAAGCTACTGTTCAGGCAAACTTAGGAAAAAACTTAGTTGCAAAACAAATCAAAAAAGGTGATGTATCTTGCATCATACTTAGTATTATCAATATCCATGGCCGTAGGAAGCGGTACGGCTGGGGCGGCATTTGCCGTGCCACTTTTCGGCACGCAAGTTTTAAAATACTATATCTCCAAACACACACAACGTGTCTGCTGTTGTCAAACATTTGAAGCGGCCCTGCCACGCGCGTGGCTTTCCTGCCGAGCTTTGATGAGCAGCATTTTTTCCACTACGGTTTATAGCATAAAACTTGGCGCTTATAAACTATCACGTAGTCGGATAGTATACAAGTCCATGCAAAAACAGAGCGCAACTTCTATTTCCCCGCACCCTATGAAGAGAAGGGAGTTTGGGGGAAAAAGAATTAAAAAAAACGCTAAAGTAAGTTTCAGCAAGTGGTCAACACCGAACTGTGGAGAAACCCCAACACAGCAGCCAACCGATTATAACTTTCTTAAAAGTAAGTTTTTTAAGTCAGTAATAACGGTAAAAGAAAGATCGCCTACATACACAAGGGGGGAGGGGGGGACGAATTACTTATTAACGTAGGTTCATAAGGGTAAGGTTCTAAAATGAACTGATGTAAATAAAAAATAAATAACGAGGTAAAGGGTAAACGAAGCAGACAAGCTGCATTTAAGACTGGTTTTGCTAGGACACAAGATACACTAATACACACTTCCCCGACACCGGGACTCGAACCGAGGACTTCCCCTGACCTCACGTAATTTGGATAGTGTAACAGTTTGTATAAACGAAAAAATTTGCCATCTTCTGATCAAAATCATATACTTAATAACACAAAGTAGCTTCATGGTCGAAATTGAAGGGTGGGGTCTCCAACTAAAAAAATTCGCTGTCGGTCAGGAAAATGCACCCCAGTCGGTGGAGGAAGGAACCTAGAAAAAGCAAAAAAAAAGTCCTCAAAAATTCCCCCCCACCATAAATTTCTAAAAAAAAGAAAACTTTAAACATTTGTTCAAAACATTGCCTCCAGATAAGACACTACCCTTACAGTGCCAGAAATTGCTTCAACTTCCGTGGTTCTGCCCGGGACCCTGCTGTGGGAACTTCACAGTGCTCCCCCAGACCCCCTAGCTGATTTGGTTAGGCCGTACCACTTTTATTTTGCTTCCTACGGCCCTGTCAATATCAACACTACATATAGATCTTAAAACTGTTTTTCTTCAACTGGCTGGTGGCAGTGGATGCAGAGGCGAGAGGAGTAAGCGTACAAACGTGAAAACAAACAAATCGTATGTTTTGAATGACGTAGATATAATGTAGGCATGCTGAGGAATGTGATGAACAAACTGTGAGCAACAGTTGCAATTACCTTGCGTCGAAATAATTAGTACGTCTATTTTGTGATGCTCTGGTGATCAAATAAACTAAGTGAAGCAAGGATCCACGCCAGTAGAGTGAGCGAAGTGAATGACATAGCAACTATATAGAATGAAGTCAAATATGCAGCCCAACGCAGCTTTGTTAGGGATTTCCTGGGTCTTTGAGCAAAATGAGTAAACACAGTCAGTTGGCTGAACCAAGTCTTGAAAAAATTGGTCAGGGAATTAATTTAAGGTTAAATCCATGCAAACATACCTAAATTTGTTGAAAATGTGTACTTTGATAAACAGCTGACATGAATCGGTGCGAATAGAGCTATTTTTTTTAAAATTATTTTTAGGCTTGGCTGGTTTGTTCCATATTGTTTCTGGTTCTGCCTGATTAATTATGATGGCAGCAGTGTGTGATTGATAACCTTTCAGTGTGCCTTTGATTAAATTCTTCGTTGGTCATGTTATCCATTTAACACCAAATTATAATGATTTTGTTTATTTCAGGAATACCCTTTCCTTTCGATGACTCAATACCCTCTGGGATTCATTGCTCATCTTGGTGGAGTTGTTTCCGCCCATTCTGTCAAATTACTCGGCCGAATAAACAATCCCGGTAATGCTTCTTTAGACGACCAAGTTAATAGGGAAAAAAACTGACATGTATTGTTTGTTATGCTGACTGTGACGGGTATTCCCAGTTGAAATTTCCTTGTATAAAACTTTGAGAACAAACTGTTTTCAGGCATGAAAGACTTCCTCATTTCAGCTGATTTCCTCGTTTTAGTTGTTTTCCTCGTTTTATAGCATTGCAAATCTCTTAAAAATGCATTCAAGAACCTAAAGCTGTACTAATTTGGTGGCTTTCCTCCTATTTCCTCATTTTCAACCAAGAGTTACTTTCATGCCTGTGTTTTTAATGTTTACAAGTTGGGGAGTTAGTGAAATTATACACGCAATGTAAACTTTACTCATTCACACTATTAATATAGATACTGCATACACAGGGTTCGTACTGGTCCTTGTAAACGTGGCAAAGTCGTGGGAAGTTGCCGGCCTAGAAAAGAGTCTCTGGGCTCCTCTAATTTCTTCCTGCACTTGAGGCAATGAGAAACTTTTTTTTTTAGATGAATTTTTAGTCAGGTGGCTGTTCCGTGGCATAATATGCGCTGGTGTAGCAGGAAGCGGTGTTGTCACACTGCCCTGTTGGTTGTCGCATTGGCTATTGGTTCTGTTGGGGCCCGATGTATAACAACTCATAGTTTTGTGTCAACAATGCGTGTCAAAATAATTCATTTGTTACTGCATAATTGTCATTATCATTTGAACTGCTCAGCACTCGCCCTTTTTCTTTGCTGCAAAGAATGAACATGCTCTCCCATTTTTATTTCTCCCAAAAAAAAAGAAACTTGCTCGGTGTATCGCTTTAATTTTTTCTACGTTTGGATTAGTTTCATAACAATGCCTATGCCCATCCGCATCCTCCTTGCGTATACCCCGATGTAACACAAATGTATTGCTGCTCACTTGTCAGCTATTTTATTTTACAATATTGGCTTCATTGTGCTTTTTTTTTTGTTCGTCAATCTTAGTTTGCTCTACGTAACAGACTCGGGACTACAGTTTGTAACATGGGTCAATTTATTTCATGAAAATTACAGTTTTTATAAGGAAAAAAATCATTTTGAAGCCCTTACAAAACGAAGACAAAAAAACAATTGCTAAATAAATACATGTAAAACTACAATTTTTTTTTAACTGATCATGACTGAAAAATCTTTGAATTTTGATCACAAATTCTACGGAGACTCGTGGATGATTGCCTATTGGTAATGGTGTTGTGTGTACTCAGCTCTTTGTGTAGTTCATGGATAGACATACCTGTACGCCAAGAAGTGCACTAGACAAAAGTCCTAAATTTAGTAAGCTGTTGTACGGTGTTGCTACTGTCTAGTTGCCACAATGTCTAAATGCTGTACCATGTATATGTTACTTAAGATATGGAAGGATAAATTTGTCTCACAGTGTTCTTCAATGTTCTTCATTGATCTCGTCAATGTTTTCTTCACTGTTTTCCAATGTTGTATTCAAATTTTTCAAAGTTCGCTCAGTGATCTCTTCAGTGTAAATTTCTATGGTCCCCTTTCTATGTTCTTTAGTGTTTTCTTCAATCTTTTCCAATGTTCTCTTCAATGGTTGCCAATGTTCTGTTCATTGTTCACTTCAGTGTCCTCTTTAATGTTCTTCAATGTTCTCCTCATTGCTCTCTTCAATGTTGTGCAATGTTCTCTTCAATGTTCTTCAATGTTCTCTTCTGTGTTCTTCAATGTTCTCTTCAGTGTTCTTAGTGAAATGTGAATGAAATTTTTTTGTCCTGCTTCACCTGGATGAATCTGATAAATGGTCAAAAGTTGTCGTTTATGCAGACACACAGACACCTGCACAGTAATTTAGTCTACTTTGCATCGCGTGTCAGTTCAAGATGTCTTGGATGTATGAGCTGATAGGAAGGTTGCGGTATTTTATGAATGTGGGCCGTACAGCTGGCAGTCAGCAGGTTAAAAATAGGATTCATGATATATTCTTGATAGTAAAAGGGTGCTGGAAGAAACTTGGTAATCGACTTGAAAGTGGTAATCTAGCTGTCCGCTTTGCCCTAACCTGTTAAAACTTTTAAAGTGACATAAATCCCTGTTGGCTTTCCTGCGTGACTCAGTTTTTGCGACAATAGTTCAAACGTATGTAAATGTTGCCAACACATTCATTTTCTTGTTTTTTTCTTGCTTGCGAGGTGATTTAGCGACATTAACTCTAACCTGTGTAAATGTTGCCAAATGCAGTTTCAACGGGTCGCGCGATATACCGGAAGGATTTATTTCCTTTTTAGTGGGTCTAATAATATTTTTGTAGTATTTGTTTATATTTGCCAAATTATGCAATAATAAGCAATGATTTTTATTCTGTCCTTTATTCACAAAGATGAGCCCGAGACTAGAGACGCCTGGTGGACGGAGATTCGGATGGAAATTCGTTCGCATGCGCGTGCCCTTGCCTGCAACGTTGTCTTGGGCTACTCGGAATCAACAAGCATTTGGTAAGTAGGGTTTGGTTTAAATGCTAACCTGAATATGGTTTAGTAATTATTATAGGAACTAAACGAAACAACAGCATCGCCGCTCACACATCATCACGTGGGTTTTCTTTCTTAACAGACTTGCATGTAACGGAACATGGTTTAATAGAATTAGTTGGGACTGAGGGTTGTTCTGTTAACTACATGTACCAATTTAGTTTTAGTGATGGCGAGTGTACTATTACACATTAGACAATTAAAAGAAAACAGGGATTTAAAATAATTAGAACCCTGTATTATAATAAACACTGGAAGCTTGAATCGTGTGGAAAGAAATATTTGCAAATGCTGAAACTGCTAGGAAGAAAGTGCGTCGAGAATTGAAGACTCGTACATGTACAAGTTAGTTCTGCACATAGTGAAAATGCACAATAGTATAAATGGTGTTTGCAGAGTTCTCTGCTTAGGTTACCAGCGAATCCCACATCCTTCTCTTCCTCAAATCAGAAACTTGGAGGTTAAATTCGATGTGTAGCAATTGTACGTTGGGAGTAGCTGTTGATACGTTACATTTTTAAGATTTTACAACTCTAGTTAGAGTGGGAAGGTGGGGGAGGGGGATTGTAATGAGGGATTATCTTGTAATTTTGTGCTGGGGCGTTAATGTGAACGTGGGGCCAGATAATTACGCTGCCTTAGGCCAATAAAAAAAGAAAAGTCGGTTCTTAGGTCTTCCCGCACCAATTTTTTTATGGGGATAGCAGTTACGGATCAAAAAAGGTCCATATATATAAAATTACCATTTTTATCATTAAATAATTGTATAGACATGTGGTAAGCAGAATCGAGACAGTGTTCTTTATTTTAACCAAAAAAAAAAAAATAATTCCCCAAAATGTACAGAAAACTAGGGCCGAAAAATAAAAAAAATTAAAAATTAAATTCCGCCCGCCCGCACGGATTTCATGAGAGAAATGTCCGAGAACCAACTTTCTTTTTGTAAGTGGCCTTACTTGAGCTAAATTTATTCTGTCATGGCACATAACCACTTAATATACAGTAGTATGCTGTTCTTAAATTAGCAATTAAAAGGACATATCCTCTCCCTATCTACGTGCATCCTGCGTGTCAATAGCTTTTTCAACATTAACAGTACGCATGTTTGAGTGAATGTAGCACAACTGCCTCATACATGAGGTAAAACCAAGAAAATAATAGGATTTGCTACATTTATACAAGTTAAAACTAATGTTGCAAAACCGAGTCATATACGACAGCCAACATGGAGGCATGTACCTTTAAATTAAAACTAAAACTAATTACAGGGGCTTCAAACCGTACTGACTTTCACAGGGCCGCTTGAAGGAGCTGGCTAATGTTTATCGATGGGCAATAACGAGAGTCAAAGTTCTCCCTCTCCGAGCCCCAACCACCAGGGTTGTTGCTATGGTGGCATGCTCACTCTGGACTTGGCAATGCTGATTAATGAAACAGGCCGCTCTTTGGCGTTTGATCCTTGCATCATGTAATCTGCATCATGGGCAGGGCTTGTCTGAGAGGGCCTGAGGGCTGGACCTGTGGCGTACGAAGTGCTGTTGCACAGGGGCTTCGCATGACATGAGCATGCTGGGACTTCAACCTAACAAACTGTTATTTATTTAACTCTGGCCAGATGTCGGCCCACAGTACACCTTATAGGGGAGTTAACAGGTATACTGGATGTCAAGTTATACAAGTTTACAAAAAAAAAAGGACGTGAAGGAGTGTGGTAACACAGTCATCTAAATCATATTCGTGTTTGTGCCTGCTGGTGCGCAAAGTGGACTACAGTCTGGACAAGCACATTAGACGGTATCAAGATCCTTAAGCGGAACCCTCCAAATGTGATTCCTCCTAAGAACAAAAAGGATGGGAGATTGGTCTCGCCCATAAGCTGGCTAGCACTAGCCCAGAGTAAGCGTCCGTGTAGTTTTTGAGTAGCATTGTTATAGCACACCCTTAGCTTGTCTATGGTAACTTTTTTTGTGCTCAGTCCACTGGTTACTAGGGATGTGCGAGTAGAATAATTTTAATTCGAGTCGAGCCGAGTCGAGTTTGCAACAGAAGAATCGAGTATCAAGCTGAGTTCGAGCATTTGGTTAACACACCTATTTTGCAAGTGTCTTTTTTTTCTAAGTAGTGTTACAACAACTAAGATGCTGCTTATGGACTGTGGGGGTCAACATCTACAACTAGTTTTCCAGTTTTTAGGATATACCTTTAAAATGGTTTGAGCTAGTGGCTTTTAAATTGCACCACCGTTAAGCTCTCGTCGAGATGATGAATTTAGGATATTTGAACGTCAAAATCGGTCAAAAATTGGCAAAGTTATCGCATTTCCACCGCATTCGAGTTTTCCGAGTATGGATGCAAACGACGAGTTGAGTTTGAGTATTCGTTCCATATTCGGCTCGGCTCGAAATTTTCGAGTCGCACATCCCTACTGGTTACTGATTTTTCAAGTCATCCCAAAGACAGCAGAGTACAGATTTGAAAGCTTGGTACTGTATTCATGACTCACAAGTAATGACTGTTGTTTTACCTCAAAGTCGAATTTTGATATGGTGTTAACAGCAGTTAGTTGGTAATGTAACTTTTCAAGGTACGTTTTCGCACCCTGTCACAACAAAGACCACGACACAACAAAGTGTTGCAAATTTTCAACAGCAACCATCGGCTGTCTTCATCAGGCCTAACAAGGACGAACGTTAGGCCCTATGAAGATGGCCGATGGTTGCTGGTGAAAATTTGCAAGACTGTGTTGTGGTCTTTGTTGTGAAAGAATGCGAAAATGTACTTTGTTAGAATTTTGGATTTATTAGTTTCACAGTATGAGCGGTAACGATCTTTTTTGTGTAACTTTTCATCTTATTTGTAACGGGAAGTAACGCAGGCCTAAGTTTTGTTCACAAGAGACAAAACAATTCCTCTGACTGAACTTCTTCATTAAAGTAAAACTTCTTTACATACATTATGTCCAAGCCATGCTTAGTACCTTGCAAACGTTCATTTTACAGCAAACACGTAACAGCAGCCATTTTACCAGAAATAATTTGGTAAAACTAATTAATCGCCAAGGCATTCATAAAAACCCAGAAAAACAGGAAGTGCACCAGACACCAGTAGTGCATCAGTATAATTAATAAAGTGATGCAATTGTTAAATAAACGTAGGCGGTATTACAAATTATGAAATGCCAAATATAATTATTACACATATGAACTAAATAGATGATAGCCCACAGACATAAACTCCATACTTTCTGATAGTGTCTTTAACAAGCAAATACACCACGTGTGTAAATAAAACCAATTTTTTTTGTGCTGTTGTTGCAGCGATGACATCTGCATTCTATCAGCCAGTGGCACGGCTGCAATTGTGTGCTTATACCATGCTGAAGCAGAAGCAAATCGGCGAGATACCATGCCACTCGTTCCAACGTGCACCACACCCTCGGCAGAAAAGCGAGAAAGTGATCGGCCTGCGAAGTCAGACTGCTTTCTTGCAGCGAGCAAAACAAGAACCACACTTGGAGATCTGTAAGTTCATACATTTTAATAGTTTCTCAAAACTTTTCTGTATGCTCAGGGTAGTTAGTAGCCAGTTTAGAAGTCTTTTTAAGTCAGCTGTGTGTCTCACCAAAGAAAAACATTTTCCACAATTCCGTAGTTGAGAAAAAAGTTACAGTATTAAAGTCAATTGTTTAGCTTTAAGTGTCTTTCGTGTTATGGCTACCTAACCTTATAGGGACCATTTGAAAAATCAAGAAAACGTGGAAAGTTGAAATTTTCCTCTTATTGATTTTGTGTGATGTTTGGTCTTTTTCTATGTTCGAGTGGTTAACTGAATTCAATAAGGTTACGTTATGCGCTTATATTCTTGTATCAGCAACATTTGGCAGCACCCTGTAGTACAACTCACAGATGCCTGCCCATTGACTCACCATAAATCCTACCCCCCCCCCCCCCCCCCCATTGATCCCCACTTTCGTTTCTGGGTGCAGCGAGAAACAGACGTCTCTGCTCTATTTTGTGTTAAGCCTAATCCATGTCTAATGTGGGTAGTTCATGCGGGTGTGTTATAACGCCAACAGATCGTCACACTCTTTGCCGCAAGTTTAGGACCTGCCATTTTTGTACTTACTCTTGCGAAATTTGTAATCTTGTTCCAAATAATAATAATAATAATTAATAATAGTAAACTTTATTTCATCCAGTTGAGAATATGCGACAGCACACACAAAAAATACAAATAGAGAACAAAGAGACATTTGACTGGGGAAAATTACAGTAAAC
>JAHWFP010130615.1:4853-20083 GCA_023313725.1 Lithobius niger
TTTGAGCAGCAATCACTGAAGCTCACAGCATTATTGTCATTTGTTTGTTTGAGCAGCAATCACTGAAGCTCACAGCATTGTCATTCGTTAGTTTGAGCAACAATCACTGAAGCTCACAGCATTGTCATTTGTTGGTTTGAGCAGCAATCACTGAAGAAATTATATTGTGAAAGTCTTACAATAGCCGGGGATGTGCAATATTCACTCTGTAAACGCCATAGAACGCGTAATTTTCGTTGTGGAAATGAATCCCAGGACATGAAAATTGTTAGATGGGAGATGCAGTACAAGACGTAGCGAGCTTAAAAAGTGCCAAAGATGGAATTGATAATGGGTCACCGAGCCATCTTGTACCAGTAGAGCCACTATTTTTGTTGGGTGACTTAGTGATGGGTTAATATGCTAGACCCGGAGACTTCCGATCAACAGACCCGGAATGGCCTACTGGAGCAGAATACAGCAGAATGACTGACAACCCTACCTTAATACAGTAACCCAAAATTTATTGCATATGAAAGAAATAAAAAAAATGTTTTATTAGTATTAGGCCGGTAGTATATTGTTCATAGTGTTTAGAATACATTGTTTACATCATCACTTAATTACAACCACTATACAAAGTCACTTAAAATACACTTATCGTGTGTATAGTCCATTTTAATTCTTGACTTTCCCATTTTCATAAATGAATATTATAAATGTTTATAATATTTTACCTCTGTTTTGGTAAAATGTAGTTAATGTTTTTATCCACATACATTTTGTTCTACATACACACTAATTGAATGTACACAATATATTGCCATTTATGATTCATCATCAGAATCTGCGAATCAATCTGCATCAATGTCAACCTGCGTCATTGCATCACTCCGGTTGAGTTGGCCAATTGGTCACTGGTCACGGAGAGTTACTGGGTCATTGGTCACCAAAAAAGTGACAAGATTCCATCTTGGACCCGTAACATAACATGTAATAAACTACATCCCCTACACGTTACTAGACCTACTTATAGTCTATAATTATATTAGGCTACCGACGCAAATGGACGTGTAGGACGAAGAAGAACAGAACGTTGTATTGTTATTATTCGTCGGTTTGGATAACATTCAATGAAGCAGCCTTCCACAGTCATATGTTAATATCGGCAGCAATCACCTAAAGGAAGGTCTATGTAACTTCATTTAAAGACAAATTCTTCAAACAGAAACCAGAAATTTACCACGACCTCTATATCACGAATCAACCAGAAGATAAGCTACATTCTAAAATTCTTTTTAAAAACGCAGACAGGACATTCTTCCCTTGCTGGGGGAAGCTTAATAAACAACCTAACGGACGTAACACTATTGCAACAATGTAATAAACTAAAAAATAGCAACATTCGATAAACAACCACTTACAAATATCTCCCACAAGCTACTAGACTACTTCTAGTATTTTATACAGGGCGGTCCACAAAAAACTGACGTCCCAACATTTTCTACGTCCAACTTTGCATTATATTTTATCTCTGTCGTATCCAGGATTTAAGGGGTGCTAACTAAAAAAGTTGGACTAAGAAAATGTTGGGTCTTCAGTTTTTTTTGGAACACCCTGTATTGTGTCGTTATCTCGGAAAATTGCTATGTCAGTAGGCATACACATGTATAAGCACACAAAATTCACCATTTATAGTAATTTAGGAATAGGTTGGCAAAAAACGATGCTAACTAGCTCTATTTTGAAATCGTTTGCAATCACCTGACATTGCTGTCACCAATCCATCTATGACAGCTACATCGTTAATAACCTACGATGTATGTGAACCTCAAAGCCCCTTGAACAAGGCACCTACTAAAACGTGATTAGGGACAAATAAAACAATTAAATTACGTTTCAGATAGGCCTATTTTCATTGTACTTTGGTTTTTTGACCCTCAAAAATGCTAAAAGTTGCTCTGAAAAAAGTTTGATCAAGCAAAGTTCGATCGGGCTAACTCATCAGAAAGACATCAACTAAATAACACGATCGACGCCAACAGAGTGAGTGAGAGAACAATATGGATAGTGCACTTTTAAAGAGATTGAGCCTCTTCTCTCGGCAGGTGACATATGCCGTTTAACTTGAACGAAGTGACGGAAAAAATTAAGCATTGCGAAGCTATGTGGTACACAAAAGACATAAGTGCTCAAGCCAAAACACCTGCCATTCAACGTATACGAATGAAACGATTTTGACATCTTTAACGCATCGTAAGACATCGCATAGATTTCATTTCTGTGGTGTCTGTTTAGGGATTTAGTTTAACCAAAGCAGTAACAGTTTGTTATACTGAATTGGTGGCATTTCGTATTTTTCTTCTTAAAATTCGTCTTTTTTAATTTGTTGCAACTGCATGTAGCAATATCGTAGGCCTCGACTTATGTAAGCCCACTCCAGACTATCGTCTTACTCTGAATTGAGATTTTCTATGTCTATAGAGCGATGAAGTGGGCTACTTGGAGGCCGTAGTTGTTTTGCCTGCTAAGAGATCAATTTACCAGATACGATTAAAGCATCCCTTAACTGTGCAGGCATTTACACAATCTATTCCTAAAACACTACAGTACCATTCTCCATCCTTATCGGCCTAAACTAGGTAAAACTTACTTGGCCATAACCTCAAACTTTTCTGCTTTCTCGCTTTCCCATTCAAGGCTTTTTTCCATTAATTCAATTTGCGAGCGCAGACCCTGAATTTCTGTCATCCTGCAAAGAAAAATACTTTCTATCAATTTTACTCCATCGTTTTTGGCTCTGTGATGACCAGTCAAAAATTAACGTTAAAACCACAGGAGGAATCCGCAACACATAATTTAATGTGGCCAGGGATAACGAATGCAAAATTACTGGCAAAGGCAAACAGCAAGAATTTTTGGACGTCTATAACTTCCCCACAACGCCATCATTATGTTTGCTTTTCTCTTTAGAGTTTTGCTTAAGCGCAGATAGCTTAACTCGCTTATGATGAGCTTCCTCTACAAAACAGATTAGACGCTAAATGAGTGAAAGGTGAATTCAGAGCTATAGAAAAAAAGTATTGTTCAAAAAATGAGGAAAAAACTCCTCCATATTACAGGAAGTTAGTGGATAAGTTGGAGGAAAGGGAAAGAGTCCCTAACATCTTAGCAACCGATAATACCGAAATCGTCTGCCTCCACCAAAAAGGGACGTCATAGGTCAGTAGTTTTAGAACGTTCTCTCAATGAGCAAAATGGGGGCAATGTCACGAAAGAAGTGTTGGCAAAACGTATGCTCACCATACCATCATAAGCTAACCATCACAATAGCGTTGTAAAGGGCGTTGCTAAGCAGTTTTAGGTTAAATGTCAGCCGATAAGTACATTTATAACTTAAAGTCGAGTGACTTCTTGGCAGTTTTTAGCCTAATGGGACAATCTGTGCCAATCTGGGACGATTGATTATTATACGTTCACATAAATCGTCCTAACAAAGACCTGCTGGTCCGTCATCTTTAGTTGGACTATCTGAAATCGCTAGTCAAAGCTGTGCGCCGACGATCGCAAAAGTGCATTTAGGAACTACTTTGGTGAGCTGTGGTGAACCGTGCTGAGCTTTATATTCAGTTTAGGAAAGTAAAGGGCGTTGCTAAGCAGTTTTAGGTTAAATGTCGGCCGATGGGAGGAACAAAAGAAATGAAAATAGGTGAGGCAAAAAAAATTCAAGCGAGAGGATAAAAGAAATGAAAATGGGAGAAGCAAAAAAAAAGAAAATGGGAGAGGGGAAAAATGATAATGGGAGGGGAAAACGAAATAAAAATGGGATAGACAAAAGAAATGAAAATACGAGTGAAAAAAGGGAATGAATATGGGCAGAACAAAAGAAATGAATATGGTGGGGCAAAATAAATAATAATGGGAGGGGCAAAATAAATACAAATGATCTGGAGAAAAGAAATTAACATGAGTGAAGCAAAAGAAATTAACATAGGTGGGTAAATGAAATGAAAATGGTGCGAGGAAAAATGAGCAAGGCAACAGAAATGATAATGGCGCACAGCAAAAGAATTGAAAATGGTGAGGCAAAAAAAATAAGGGAGGTCCAAAAGAAATGGCAATGACAGAGCTAAATAAAACTAACATGGGCGAGGCAAAAGAAATTAAAATAGGCAGGGAAAACGAAATGAAGGAGGGGCAAAAGAAAAGAAAATGGGCAGGGAAGAAAATGGGCAGGGAAGAAAATGAGGGAGGCACAAAAGAAATGAAAATGGGTGGGGCAAAAGAATTGAAAATGGACAGAGTAAAAGAAATGAATATTGTCGGGCAATAGAACTTAGACGAGGGCAAAAGAAACGAAAATGTGAGGGACAAGAACAGACAGTAGACGAGGCAAAAGGGCGGGGCACAAGTAATGGAAATGGGAAGATCAATAAAATATAAAGTGGAAGGTGCAAAAGAAATGAAAATAGGAAAGACAAAATAAATAACAAAAGACGAGACAAAGATAATTAACATGGGTGGGGTAAAAGAAATGAAAATGGCCGAGACAACAGAAATGAAAATGGGAGGGGCAAAATAAATGAAAATGGAAGATGCAAAAGAAATGGAAATAGGAAGGGCAATAATGTGCGGAGCAAAAGAAATGAAAATGGGACGCAAAAGAAATGAAAAAAGACGAGGAAAAGGTAATTTACATGGGCAGGGTAATTTAATTAATAAAGGAATTAAAATGGGTAGGGCAAAAGACATGAAAATGGGCTGGGCAAAAAAAATGAAAATGGTAGGACAAAATTAATGACAAGGACGAGGCAGAGGTAATTAACATGGGCCGGGTAAAAGAAATGAAAATGGGCGAGACGACGAAAATGGGAGAGGCAACAGAAATGAAAATGAAAGAGGTAAAAAATGAAAATGATCGAGGGTAAAAGAAATTAACATGGTGAGGTAAAATAACTCAAAATGGGTGGGGCTAAAGCAATGAAAATGGACAGAGCAATCTTAATTAAAATGGAAGGTGCAAAAGAAATGAAAACAGGAGAGACAAAATACATGAAAGTGGATTGGACAAAACAAAAAGAGAAAAGCAATAGAAATGAAAATGGGCGTGGAAAAAAATTAAATACGTGCAGGGAAAAAGAAATGAAATGGTGAGACAAAAGAAAAGATAATGGGAGGAGCGAATGAAACCAACAGTGGGATGAGCAAAATATATTAAAATGAGCCCAAAACTTAAAATAAATACAGACACAAACTTATTTCCGTTCCTTTTGGACTAAAATATCCGACTGGGACAATAGACTTTTGTGCCCTACCGCTATGCCATACTGACATGGCCTAAATATGACGCAAGTGTTTATTTATCACTAAATGAGAAGATTTTGGCTTTCTGTCCTGTTTATTCTTTAAAGCTTACACATTTTCAGAGAATTAGCGCTTCAGAGATGTCTAGCAAGGGTTATTTGAGTAAGTTAACTGCACCAAAATATTTGGGGGGGGGGATCAAGATAGTTGTGGCCTATTGGAATGATATGAGCGTTCCTAAGCTACGTATTTGCAAAGAGAAAAATCACGCAGTCGGATTTTTAAAAAATACCAGGCTCCTTTAGGAGCTGTGGGATCTATTTTGGCATATGCTTTCTTTTGGCCCAGCCAGGATCAGTGGTTTCATTGATCAAATCCTCTTTATCCCTTCACTTTACTGTAATTTTTCTTCTACAAAATCCAAAATTGCATAGCTGAATCTCTCAAAATGTCATTTTCCAGAAGAGCAATGAAAAGCAAGATTTGTGAGGGAACCAAAGCACAGTGAGCAAAGCAAACAAAGCCGAGTAGATAGCGGTCGCTGCATCTAAATTAACATAAGAGATCGACCATGGTTCTCATGTGGCAAAGGGTTAATGAATTTATTATATTTTTTCTTTGCTAGATCCGCCTTAAACCCACGATGAGCCATGAACATATACTACGCATATAATTGACTTCTGTAGCTCACAATATCGCAGCCGAGCAAAAGCTGCTACAATACAACAATTTGTTTTCTGTATTCTCTCCAACACGGATCTTTACGAAAGCGTCTGGATAGCTCTGCCACCACGAGCTAGTTTTGCTGAAGAAATGATAAAGGAAGCGACCCTGTTTCAAACTGTAGTTTTATTTTTATTTTGCTGCAATCCTCACACGTAAACGGTATAATATGGAAAATGGCTGTATTGTTACGTAGTGCTTTGTCTGTTTGTGACGTGATCCTGTCCGAAACAGACAAACATATAGAGAAAAACGCAAAATCTAATTTAGCAATTGGGTTCTAATATTTGACTTCGCATCTCGGCCAATACATAAATCTCTTCTTGCATTTATTTAGTAAAATACTCACATGCTTAGTTTAGTCTTTTTTAAATCTTTGAAAGTATCTTCCAATGCTTCTTCCGTTTCTTGGCTTTTCTCAATAAGACGTAGATTTTTTTCTTCTAGTTCTGTAAAAATGGCCGGCAGTTGCCTTGGATCGGTAAAATAAAGATCAACCTAAAACAAAAAAAATGTAAAAAAAATCCGGCTTTTAAAAACATATAAACAAAGTGTACGCTACCTACAGGAAAAATATGGTTTAAAAATGCATTAATTCGGCCAAGGTTGAAACTTGCAGGATAACTTCATTTTGGCACCAGATTAAAGAATCAAAAAGAGTCCCTAGTGATTCTGGGAGTGGCACAATGTGTTTCAGAGGATTGTATCATTTCTAAGGTTGTTAAATCGAGATACATTTTAGTAAAAATCAAAATTGCTCAAAATATTTGTATGAGGTAATGTTACATCTCAGCACTCGAACACCGTGTAATATCTTGTACTACCGAGCCGATGAAATGAAGCGCAAGTGGAATAACACCTACTTTTACCCTTAAAACTTGAATATTTCACTTTAAATTGGGAAAGTGGTACTTTACCTACTAAATACAAAATTCAAGACTGAAAAAAAACCCATAACACAACTTAGATGAAAGATGACGTATATTACCCAACAAGAGATATTTGTACGAGGTAATGTTACATCTCAGCACTCCAACACCGTGTAATATCTTGTACTACCGAGCCGATGAAATGAAGCGCAAGTGGAATAACACCTACTTTTACCCTTAAAACTTTAATATTTCACTTTAAATTGGGAAAGTGGTGCTTTACCTACTAAATACAAAATTCAGTCATGTAGACTGAAAGAAAAAACCCATAAAACAACTTGGATGAAAGATGCTTATATTACCCAACAAGAGAAATAAAAAAAAAATTAATTCGGAGTTAAGTTACAGCAGTTTAGCTACATTCTAGCACCGATTTTGGCGTTGTACGACACGGTCCATCTTTAAATTGCTGCAGTCCCGTTCTAATGCGAGTAGATGGACGCTGTTAGGGCTTAGCTGAAAGATGAAGATGTTTATTTCCATCAATAGAATTGTAATGATTTATTTTAATTAGGACTTATTAGGATTTATTTTAACCTACGGCTGTTTATGTACATTGCAGTGTTGTGATTTTTACGTCGTTTTACCTCAAGTTCCATCTTTAAACTGCTACAGTTTCCGTTCTAACGCTGATAAACGGATGTGATTCGACTTGGATGAAAGATGAGGCTGTATATTTTTCAACAGGGCTGTTAAAACAATTTATTTTAATTAGGATAGCTACTGCAGTAGTTTAAGTAATAGATATCCGTGCAGTAGACCGGGTTATCCCGAAATAATTGATCGTCTGCGAGAAACGGAACGGTCCAAAGATAGAGTTATTTGAGAATTAAAAAAAAAATTTATTTGAAAATTTTATTTGTGAATCATGACGTAAATTTCTGAACTCAAACTTCCGGTTTAAACTTCCTGTCTGCGAAAGTCTCACGTAGGCGAGGACGTCCCAATATCCGGTCCAAGTCACCGACGTTTGTGTTTAAGGTAAAACTATATTTTTTCTACTTTATTAGTTTAAATAAGATAAAGCATATAAAATGCGCAATTCGCTTTGAGTCTCGTATGTTTTTAGGTGTGTTTAGAAGGTGTCAGTAGGCTAGTTTTCGTACCGTCAGAACGAAAGGTTGTGGGTTCGGCTTGGACTATTCATTCACGGATGGGAGTGGGGAGAAGGCAAGCGTCGTACGCGAGGTTTTTTTTTTCGTGTTAGTGCGGAAAATGTCGCCAGCTTACAAATGTACTGTTCGCTTGAGTATCGTTATGTTTTTAGGTGTATTTAGGTGTGTTTACAATTGTCGGTAGCCTAGTTTTAGTACTGTCGGAGCAAAAGGTTGGCGGATTAGGCCATTTCTCCATGGGTGGGGTTCTAGCACAGTAGCCTACGGAAGGTTTTTTTTTTCTTGTTAGTACGATAAATGTCGCAGGTTGCAACTGTGCTTATTTATGTTGGTTGTAATGGGATGTGCTGGTTGAATTTGTGTTGTGTACGGTAGTTTTGCAAAGTATGTCGCATGGTAGAGCAATGGTTGTGTAGAGCGCGGAAAAAGTGTTAGATTATCCAAGAATATGTGGGTTATCGAAAAAGTGTGGGTTATCAAAATTAACCCACGGTCACGTGTGTGGGTTTTCAGATTAACCGTATATAACGGCTAAACTTTTAGCATTGGGATGTGTTGGCGTGACGTCACCACTGTGCATTAAACATAGGACTTCGTTTTCAGTCCTAAAACGATGCAAAAATCACAGCGCTACAACGCAGATAACCTGCCGTAGCTTAGCTCCTAATTAAAATAATTCGGTTTAAATACCCTTGTTGTAAGATCTTCATCTACATCTTTAATCTAAGCCTAATCACACTAATTAATTATAACAGTTACTACAGATATTAAAAGATAGAACTTGTCGTGAAATACAAAAATCACAGTTCTACCACGTAGATAAACTGCAGCAGTTAGCTCCTAACTAAAATCAATCGTTTAATTACCTTTATAGGAAAATATACATCTTCATCTTTCATCTAAGTTTAATCACATTTATCTTAGTTAGAACGACTATTGCAGCAGTTTAAAAGTAGAACTCTTCGTAAAATGATGCAGAATCGTAAAATGATGCAAAAAGCAGAGCACTACAATGTAGAAAATCTGTCGTAGCTTATTAGAAAATTAATATAAATTAATATAATTACTCTTGTAAGAAAATATGCACCTTCATCTTTCATCTAAGCCTAATTACATCTATCTTAATTAGTACGTCTGCTGCAGCAGTTTAAAGATAAAACTTGATGTAAACAGTCGCAAAAATAACTGCTGCAACCTAGCTAAATTAGCAAAGCTTAGCTCCTAATGATTATAAATCATTATAATTACCTATCTTAGAAAAAATCCATTTTCATATTTCATATAATCCTAATCAAATCAATTTATCTTGATAAGAACAGTTACTTCAGCAGTTGGTACTTGTCGTAAAATAACACTAAAAAGCACAGCGCTACAAAGTACAAAAACTGCGTAAGCTTAGCTTCTAATTTAAAAAGTTTTAATTACCCTTGTTGGAAAACATATTGCACTGTTGTATGTATAGCATACATAACGGTCTAATAGAAATTAATTTGGGTCAGAAGGCTTAATTTACATAAACTAAGCATAGAAAATTGTTTGAAGGAAATTTATTTCTAAACATAATTGTAATAACCGGCTTATTTTAAAAAAGGAATGGTTTAGAACGCTAGAAGCAAAAAATATTTTCTGGTCGCCATATTTGGATGCCATCTTGAATTCCAGGGCTTAGGGTAACACCGCCCAGTGTCCAAATGTCTCCACATTTGCCAGTGAAAGTTTTTTTTCTTTCAATCTATACGATTGAGTTTTGTATTTAGTATAGGTAAGGTACCACTTTCCCAATTTAAAGTTTTAAGGGTAAAAGTAGCTTTTATTCCACTTGCGCTTCATTTCATCGACGCGGTACTATAGGATGTTACGCCGTACAATCCTCTAAAAAAAACACTTCCTACCCTAGAATCACTAGGGACTGATTCTTTAATCTGGTGACAAAATGAAGTTATCCTGCAAGTTTCAACCTTGGCCGAATTAATGCATTTTCACCCCCATTTTGGGCCAACTAACCAGCAACAAAAGAGTACTCTGAAAGATGTTAACATGGACGATTTTACGTAAGGGTAAAGGGCGGGGAGGAGCACTCCTCCAATGTTTGGTCAGTATAATATTTGTTGTAACTAACTAAAACTAACTGGTCATTAAGTCTTGCTGAAATGGTCCGATCGACCTGACATTTTTGCGTATCAATTCGTCAGTTTGTCCATCCGATGCCAGTCTCTTTCAAAATGAAACTGTACACACACTGGGACTGGCCACCTTGAAATTACAATTCAAGGCTTAGTAATTCAATAAGTTTTAAAATGCTGAAACACTATATTGACAAAATCTGAAGAGAACGATGCTGTAATGGCATTATAAAAACAATTTCCAGAACTTCCACAAAATTTTGGCAGATTCAAGACTAGCCTTCTCGTACGTTTTTATCCAGACAGTGAAAAAACTGGATGAAACGAATTAAACTGATGTGTCATTTTGCGAAGCTGACTTACAATTCCTTTCTTTATTCTTCCTTGTTTCTCAGAACCAAGAAGACGGTTTAGTGGTAGAAGCGCACTTGCGTCGTGCTTTTCGTGCTCTGGGCGCACAGATAGAATAAACCGTATATCGAGCAAACACCAAAGTTTCATTCTTTGTATATTCCGATATAGTACTGATTGGTCAGGGCTTTAGTACGTTTATAGTTCCCACGCGAAGCACAGTCCTCACAGATCTGCATGTTCAGCTTCCAAAATAAACTGTAAACCCGCATTAATTTACGATGCAGTATATCAGTGCTATGCGAATTTAGTATACCACCAGTTGAAGATGCGTCCTAACTTCAGATTGGCATAGTTTACAACTCCATTAAACGTACGATATTTCTAATTATCAGATGGAAAACACATGAAAAAATACTAAGTTGACCTATTTAAGACGCCATACTTTTAGTTACCAAATTTACGACGTGTAAGATGGCAACAATTTCACATATCCGCATAATTTGTCAGATATCAATGTATGTGGAACTTGCAAAGATGCAAAAATGTCAGCTCCCCTCCTGTTATTAAGTTAGAAAACGTTGATAATATTTTAAGATGGCAATTTATAAAGCAGACACGCATTCATTTTGCAAGATGTGTGCTCGATGTACTTTTATTCCGGCTGCATGCCTTCGATCATGCAAAAGTTGCTCAGTACTCGACGTACCAACAAACCAAAACCATGCAGCTGACGAGGCCAAACTAATTTCATCGCTGACACTATTCGTAGAGGGCGGGTTTCTTTTTTTTTGGTGGGGGGGGGGGCGAATATTAAAAAAGGCTTATAGTGTTATTTAAAATATTTTTTACTTGTTACGTTGGAGATTAGAAGCCTACCAAACATTTGTTAATGTTTTTTTCTGAATCGTCTTGTCGTTTTAAACTAAAAACTTGTGCATCAACTATGAAACACTATATGCCGTTTTCCCTCAATAGTCAGGTGGCAGAGCCAAAGAATCGTTTACTTTTATAAAAGCATGAAAATCGGTACGATTAACGTACAAGACTGTAAAGATCATTTTTAGATATGAAGCCACTTCGAAATTTATCCAGGAGCCCTTAAAGCCAAGATGGCTATCAAAATGGCGGTTGAAAGAAAGGGTTTTTTTTTGGCTATTACTTCTTAAAATCAAAAGCATAATGTGAAACAAACGTTCAGCACATAATTCCGGACAGGAAAGGTGGTACATATCCTTTACGTAAACGCAACCTTTGACCCCAAAATCTTATTTCAAATGTATCACCTACAATTCGCGGGAATGCTTTTTTCATTTGTTATAGCGATTTTAGGGTTTTAAAGTGCTCTTGCGAGCCCTCTAATAATATATAGCCCGAAATGAATATGCTTAAGATATTCTGAAAGGTTGGGATCTATTCTTTCCAACACTACTAACTAAAATTATTTAGCTTAGCTAGGGATCGTCCTGCTCCCATATAAAGACGAAGAGGTATGGCGTAGCAATGAAAGCGTATGGTGATTTTCGAATTTAAAGTGCTATTACGAGCTCTCTAATAGCCCGAAATCTATATGCTTATTTGCTTAGGATATTCTGAAAGATGGGAATTGATTCTTTCCAGCAATCCCAACCGAAATTGTTTAGCTTAGCTAGGGACCGTTCTCCGCCCATTTAAAGGTGAAGAGGTAATGATCTAGTAGCAAAATCGTGTGGCGATTTTCGAATTCATGCTTAGAGTTCTATCTGGAAAGGGAATTTATTCTTTCAATTCATCCTAACCGAACTTGTTCTAGATAGGGACGGTCCTACACCCGTTTAAAAGTGAAGCTGTAATGGTGTAGCAGCTATTTTCGATTTGAAAGTGCCGTTGTAATACTCATATTTGTATGTGTATCTAAGCTAAACAATTTTGGTTAAGATTGATGGAAAGAACAGATCCCCATATTACATAATATCCTAAGCATTCCATTCGCGAGAGCATTTTGAATTCGAAAATTACTATATGCGTTCGCCGCTAGGCTATATCTTTTTTATCTTTAAATCAGCGTAGGATGGCTCCTAGCTAAATTACCCAATTTCGGTTAGGATTTACGGAAGTAATAGATTCCTATCTGTCAGAATACCCTAAGCATGTCTTCGGGCAATAGAGAGTTCACAATAACACTGAATTCGAAACTTACCATACGCTTTCGCTGCTATGCCGGTGTCACCTTTAAATGGGCGTAGGACGGTCCCATGCTAAGCCAAATAATTTCGATTAGGATTGGCGGAAATAATAGAATCCTATATTTCAGAATATCCTAAGCATGTCTATTTCGTGGTATTAAAGCGCTCACAGTAGCACTTTGAATTCGAATCTCACCATCCTCTTTTGCCTCTATATCATTACCTCGTCACCTTTAAATGGTCCTAGGATGGTACTTTCTAAACTAAACATTTTCGGTTAAGATTAACGGACAAATAAATTTCGGACTTTCAGGATATCCTAAGTGTGTCCATTTCTGGCTATTAGAGAGCTCGTAAGAGCACTTTGAATTTGAAAATCACCATAGGCTTTTGCCGCTATTACATTACCTCGTCCCTTTAAGTACACGTAGGACGGTCCCTAGCTAAGTTGAACAATTTTTCCTATCTTTCAGATTTTCGTAAGCATGTCCATTTCTAAGTATTCAAGTCCACAACAGCATTTTAAATTCGAAACTCACTATACGCTTTCCCCGCTATGCTGTTGCCTCGTCATCTTTAAATGGACCTAAGATGGTTCCTTGCTAAGCTAAAGAATTTCGACTACTATTGACGGAAATAATAAATTGCTATCTTCAGTTCCTAAGCGTGTCCAATTAGGGCTATTAGAGAGCTCACAATAGCACTTTGCATTCGAAACTCACTATACACTTTCACTACTATGCCGTGACCTCGTCACCTTTAAATGGGCGTAGGACGGTCCCTTCCTAAGCTAAATAATTTCGATTACGATTAACGGAAAGAATAGATTCCAGCCTTTCGGAATATCCTTAAGTATGTCCATTTCGGGCTATTAAGAGAGCTTGAAATAGAACTTTGAATTCTAAACTCACCACACGCATTTGCTCCTAAGCCATTACCTCTTCTTTAAATGGGAGTAGGACGATCCCTAGCTAAGCTATAAATTTTGGTTAAGTGATGGAAAGCAAAGATCCCCACCTTTCAGAATATCCTAAGCATGTCCACTTTGGGCTATTTGAGGGCTCCCAAGTGCAGTTTGAACCCGAAAATCACTATAACAACCTATTGGAAAAAGGAGCATTCACACAAATTAAGGGCGATATATTTGAAATACGATTTCGGGGTTGAATGGTTGAATGGTTGCTTTTACGTAAAAGATTTATATCATCTTTCCTGTTCAGAATTGTGTGCTGAACGTTTTTGTTCCACATTATGCTTTTGGTTTGTTGACGGTTACGGAGTTATGGCGGGGCCCCGCCCCCAAAAAAAATATTTCAACCGTTATTTTGACCACCACCTTGGATTTAAGGATTCCCGGGTAAATTTCGAAGTGGCTTCATATCTAAAAATGATTTTATAGGCGTGTAGGTTCATCATGCAGATTTTCATGCTTTTATGAAAAAGTGAAAAGTTCCTTGAATTTTACCATCTCTGCCGCCTAACTACAAGCCTTGTCGCATTGTTGCAAATTTCGAAACCAAAAACGATTTTGGTGAACTATAACAGGAAGTATACCGCCTGCAATTCAAGTTTCAGTAGTTGTCCTAAAATTTCAATGCAGGCATATATATTTATAATAAACAAAAACGGAACGTTAAATGTTTAGAGTAAGGATCTGAAAGTGAAAACCTAGAAGGAACACGGACAAGCTTCGACAGTCAGGGTCTAGGTGTAAAATTATGTCAGTAAGAGGCTGGTAAGCATTAGACCCTTACTACCCGGTGGTTAGCTTAGTTCTAGTCTATTCGGACAGAACGTGTGTATGGACGGTTGTAGCAGGTTTTCTTTGTTCTTAGAATGTTGTTATGGAACTTTAATAACACAATTTTCTTGTGAAGTTTGGCCTTTGTCTTTTGATGCTTTAGAATGTTTTATTATTTGTCGTAGATTTATGGTAGAGGATTACCATAATGCTCTCTGCTACGAATATGCTGGCATGTTACTAAATTGAAAAATAATTTTCAACGTAAAGCAAAGCAGGAAACGTATAACCATACTACCACTTGATCATCGCATGGGTCTTTGCAAGAAGATTTCCAGTTTTTCGTCAAAATGTATTTATTGCTGGACACCGGGTAGTAAGGGTCTAATGCTTACCAGCCTCTTACTGACAAAATTTTAACACGTGACCCTGACTGTCGAAGCTTGTCCGTGTTCCTTCTAGGTTTTGACTTTCAGATCCTTACTCTTAAACATTTAACGTTCCGTTTTTGTTTATTAATTCGTGTTACTTTTAGAATTGCAGCTAAACTGTAAAACAGTGCAGTTGACGGTCAAAGCTGAGAGTTTAACACAAGAGACCCTAAGCTGACCCTTACTAACCTGGCTAACACCAATGGTAACAATAGAAACAAATCCTTTAATCTTCAGTCTGTCTTGCAGCTGGCGTTTGCTATTTGGCATTGTTGCATAATAACAATGTTTAAAACAATGTAAAACAATCAATCTGGTGGTTTAGAGCTCCGAAGCCCCTGAACCACTTGACCAATTAGAAAAGGCCTT